>CAKALG010047301.1:0-28863 GCA_916700815.1 Helicolenus hilgendorfi
ACGGTCGGGGCTGAACGCACGGCGAGAGCCTGCTGGAATGTTTATGTTCCAGCTCAAGGTTGTCTTCAATCATACACGGAGCTGTTTGACAGCTCGCAGCACCGCCTGGCCTCTGTTTACCTCTCCCAATTTCCGACTGGCTTTGTGTGCACAATCAGAGCAGCTCAGAGAGGATCCAAGAGGGCAACTGCACCATTCTCCATCTCACTGCAACGCAGAGAGGTGGACCAAAGGCATCATAAAGTGATACAGAAAATGCTCGTGTTTGACTCGTAAACTCTCCAGTGAAAAAAGCCGTTCATTTAAAATAGATGTTTGAAATAGTTGTGTGAAAGCTGTAATACAACATTCACAGTATGTTATCCACATCTGTCTTCTTCTTCTTCTTTTTCTTCTTCTTCTTCTTCTTCTTCTTTTCTTCTTCTTCTTCCTCTTCTTCTTCTTCTTCTTCTTCTTCTTTTTATTTTTCTTCTTCTTCTTCTACTTCTTCCATTTCTTCCGTACGTTTTTGGACTTTAACTACTTCTGCATAATTTCAGCTCTTAGCATCTTTAGGTAATGCATTTCAGCTTCCAACTCTTCCAAATTTACATTTCAACTTCTAGGTTTTTCAGCAGTGCAGTGCAATGCATTTCAGTTTTAACATTTTTAGGCAAGTCATTTCACATTTCTGCATTTTCAGCAATGCTTTGCAATTCATTTCAGCTGTCAGCATTCACACGCATTTTCAGCAGGAAATACATTTTCTAGTTGATACTAACAACTTTTGATCATGTTTTGCAAAAAAAGGTAAGTCAGCAGGATGTTTGAAAGTGGAGAAATGAGAAGAAAAGTGTTCCTAACAGAGAGCGAGGGACTGCAAACGCAAAACTCTAAGATGGATATTGATTTTGATTTGAGGGCATTTAAGCACTTTTAAGTCCTATTAGTCTCATTTGGACTCCGTGAAGCAGTCCATTTCGCCGTTTGGCCGACATTTCCTTTGAGATCTGGGATAGACAATGTTGGAGCGGGCTGATATTTAGACAAGGCAGTGGTCTGTTTCTGCAGAACTGGCCTGAGAAGCTGTACTTTTTGGAAGTGAGTTCAGCCTCCAATGTTAACAGGAAACGTGTGCTGCTCTGAATGTATACACACGGCCTCAACAAATAAGCAGTATAATACAATATCAACGCTGTGGCTCCACAGAAAGACGGGATTTAGAAGAAAGAGCGAGACAACCTGAAACAGGAAGAGAGAGAGAGCTGGTCTCTCAACAAATTCATTTCTTACAAATTGTGTATAAAGAAAGAAAGGACATTTTGACTCAGACGCACGCTCACAAACAAATATTCACGTAAATTCTAACATCTGCAGTCTTGCACAATTTGACTGCACACATTCACCTTATGGTAGAAGGTTTGCTCACTTCCACTTGAGCTGAGGTGGCTCTCTGTGGGAGGCCCGCTGGAAAAAGTGACACATTTAAAGGTAAGAACCTCATAAGCTGTCCAGACCTCTGTTTACTCACCCCAGACCTCCTGTTCAGCACAGAACAGCGGGAACTGTTACCTTCCTCAATGGAATTTAAGCTCATAAACAAGCAGCATCAACCTTCATTAAGAGAAATTACTCCAACAACAGCACAGAGCAGGATACGTACGCTTGTGTTGCTTAATGAATTTGCAAAATATCTCCAACATGAGATTAATGTTCTCAATTAAAATATCATTTATCATAACTTTCTTAAAGCCAGAGTCTGTGGTGTGTCAGTGACTGCTTCTCTTCATGGGTAGATGTTTACAGTTTTGGAGTAAGAGCTGTATTAATGAGGATGAAATGGTGTTTAGCAATGTTTGGAGTACCAGAGTTATTCTGAGGTGAGCCTAATAGCATAATAAACCTACAATTACAGGATTTTGTATCCATTAAATAATTTGTCTGAAGAACATGAGGTACACTTTGAAATTTAAACTCTACCCCTGTGTGCTATTTTGAATCGTGCAGATTGCAACCTCTCCTGTGTGCCAGGCGTGTAGGAGAACTATGGTGGCCGAGGTGAAAATGTGAATGGCCCTATCAAGAGCAGAAGACAGCGTTAGTTTAGCTTTGTGAATATCAATTGAATGTGCAGTGGAAGTTGCAGTTTGTGCAGGAAAAGTTAACAGTGTTTGGTTTGTTTGTTCTAGGCCACTGTAGAAACATGGCAATGCAACATGGCGATGCAACATGGCGGTCTCAGTGAAGAGAGGACCCACTCCCTATGTATGATGAGAGACCTTTATTTAAAAAAAAAGTAAATAAATAAATAAAAGCCCCAGAAGTAACTGTATCTTAAAGTGGCTGTAGGCAGTATATTTTTGGCATCATTGGGCAAAAATCCCATAATAGCCTTTCAGCATATAGTAATTCAAGTGTTCTGAGAGAAAACTAGACTTCTGCACCTCCTCATGGCTCTGTTTTTAGGCTTTAAAAAATCTAGCCTGTGACGGGACATTTTGACCAATCACAGGTCATTTCAGAGACAGGTTGTTCTTATTGGCTGTGCTCCAGTCCGATATGACCGGTAGTTTGGCGTTCCTTCAAGAGAATTCACAATGGCTACCGCGACACAAACTTTCTCATCTTACAGCTAAACAGTACACTACAAGAAGATTCTGAAAACATTTGAGGCGAGAAATAGGCATTAACGTAACATAAAATATTGATTCATATTTGATCAGCGCTGCCTAGTTTGACTGTTTGGTTGGAGTTTGCGAGTGATAAACAGCAGGTGGACAGCGGACTCCAGATCAGCTCTGGCTGCTTGTTTTTCTTTGGTCTGTGAAATCTTGTAGATTGCAGATTAGGAGCACTGGAGGACACCAGAGGCACGTGATTTTGTTCAGGTTTTTGACAGTACTACAGTTTAGCTTTGTGCTTTTCTAGCAATGTATTTCAGTTCTTCATTTTTTTTGGGGTCATTCAGTTCAGCTTTCAACTCTGCCAGTTTTACAATTCAGTTCCGTATTTTCAGCAATGCTTTGCGATTAATTTCAGCTATCTGCATTCCCATGCATTTTCAGCCTAAAATGCTTTTTTTGTTAATAATATATTCCATTTCTGCCAATGGATCCCCCTAAATGTTACACACTGGTCCTTTAACCATGTTCTTACAAAACAAAGTAGCATTATCGTTGAAATTAGGTAAAAAGAGTAAAACAATATGATTATATTTAAAAAAAAAATGTGACCATGTTTGTGTTTGACAAAGACCAAAAACAACCATTAAAACAGGAAAGAGTGACAAATGAAAAGCACAGTTTTTCAGTAATAAACAAGGCAATACACAGCGGACTAAATTAGACAGCATGCGGTTGAGAGCTCCTCTGGCATAAACACTCTCATTACAGAGATTGGGACGTTCTTAAAACTTTTAATTATGATGCTATTTGCATCAGTTGTGTTAGAATTTGGGCATCCGGACAGAATGACAGTATTTCTGCTGGAAAATGAAGTCTTTGTGCAGCCACAGTCTGGATTTCTGGATTGTTTTGACCATTTCAAGGACACGTCAGCCTTGAAATGTTGGAACTTGGATTCGATTTTACAAATTGATGCTCCCTGGTTGAAATATAGATGCGACGGGGGAATGTTAATTTTCCCAATCACAGCTCTTCTCCAAGTCATGTTGGTGGAGGAAAAAAGGGGAATGAAAAAGTGGAAAAGAGACAGATAGAGAAAGAAAACTAGGCTTTGATTGTGTCAATACCATTGCTTGAGATGTAGTGCAGACCTGTTGACAGCACCTGCAGCCAAACCGCTGTGACTGCATTAACTCTCTTCTGGCACATCAATGCACGATCACAGTCATCATCTGCTTGTTTTCCCCACAGTGCCATGAGGTCATAGCTTAAGTGGCCAATTAGCCCAAACACAGTTCAATGTGGGGCATCTCCAGAGATAGCAAGAGGATGGGAAGAGGAAGGGAATGTATTGTTGCTTTGCAGGACATCTGTGTGAATGTTGGTCATTTTACCATCACACCTGCATTATATTATGAGCATTTCTGATTCATTTTCTGTGGCTGTCTGGTCTGTTTTGGTTAAATGTCTGATGGGCTTACTGTGAGGTCTGACTTGAGAAGGGGGGGAAATAGCTGTCATAATTACCAACGCCTGTATCTTTCAGCTAAAAACCCTGCTTCCTAATTACCGCCTGCTAACAATCTTCTTGCCTATAATTTATGCGTAGTAATGGTCAAGATGTGGGCACTCTCTCCTCTAACTCTCTCTCAGTCCAACCACAGTTGTTAGTGGTCGGATATTCAACCGTAATCACTGCTGAAATCCATGTGTCCACAAGAGGATGTGCAACAGTTTCCAAGCCAGGTGTGCATGAATGTGTGAATAGGTGATAAAATGAGATTAAAGGAGGATTAAAGTGGTGACAGAAGAAAAGAAAGTCAGTATATGGAGAAAGAGAGATGCTTACTTGACATTTCCAAATGGAATGGTTAAATGTAAACACAGCTGGAGCGTTTATTGGCTGCATTTTAATTATTGCTTTGACTTTCCAATACACTGCCAAGGACTGTTGTGTATACACAGCATGTGCCGTTGACAGCTTATCTGAATGCAGCCTCGCTTTTCGCCGAGAAGGTGCTATAGTTCAGAAGTCTTGGCAACGCTGCGAAATGCATCTGCACGATTCAAAAGCAGCATTGTTTGGGATTACTGTATGATGTAATCGGTGTCGTGCTGCAACCATCTCTTGATATGCAGGAAAAATAATGAGAGGGGACTGAATTTGAGTTGAGAGAGGAAATGTTAGATCTCGAAGAACTTAGTCGTTTGTTGAAATACGAAGTGATGCAGTTCAAATCTGTTTTCAGAGTTGATGTAACACAGGCATCCTCATATAGTGTTTGCAGGTTTGGGTCTGCAGGCATCAGATAAACACACATCCATCTGTCTTCTCACCACCATGCTGGTGTGTAGCACAGAAATGTCAAACAATCTGAAACAAAGTTAACATCTGTTTGTGTACGGATAGACTCGTTTCCATAAAATCACCTCTGCTTTGGGGAGAAACTGAAAGCTGTTTTCGGTTTTATCGGTGGGGACATGATGACAGAGAGCAGGAAATGTTTCAGAAATACATTTTAGGAACTTTAGTTACTTCATCCAAATTACAGATGTTGTAGCATTCTTCTCTGTCCTCACATCATAACATTTTAATGGAAAACTCAGCACAATGTGGAGCCGCCCTGATCCTGACATACACTGTGGAGCTGTGTGTGTGTAAACAGGCTTTAAAGAAACAAAAAAAAACAGCAAGACATTTAGTTAAATCCAACCAAGATGAATGGTTTCCCTTAAGCATCTGGACATAAAATACAATTATCAACGATGAGTTGACTCATCTGTAACCATGTCGTCATTTGGAAAAAAAACAGAAATCTGCTGATGTGGTAGTTCACCAAAACAAGAAAAAGAAGAGGATGAAGCATGGTCGTTACCAGGGTCTGGATTGAGCTATACATTTTGTTCACATCACATCACATCACATCACATCACATCACATGATCTTCTTGAACAGATAAGAGTTTGTCCTTGATGGAATTGTTCAATTTTTTTAATTTTTTCATTAATAAGTATGTATTCTTTAGGTTATAATTGCCTGAGAATAAGAATTGTTGTGTTTTGTTACCTTAGAATGAGCCATTTATATATACATATGGAGCCGGTCCTCTTCACAGAGCAGGTCGCCATGTTTCTACAGAAGCTCAGAACGGACAAACCAAACACCGGCTCTAGATAGAGCCATTCACGTTTTCACAATTTTTTGCGTTGGCCACCGTAGTTCCCTACACGCTTGGCACACTGGAGAAGTTTCAGTTGGTTGCAATGTGCAACCTCACAGCTGGATGCCGTCAAATCCACCACACTGCACCTTTAAGAACTTCTTGGCTAAAAGACGAGGTTCAAAGTTAATTTTTGCCATTTAGTAGCTGCTCTTGAGCTCTCAATCATATCACGTGATCTTCACATGATATAGTTGTAATTTCATATCTCAGAACTTCACACTAACTAAATGAAACCTTACAATAAAAAGCTTCTACTTGTTTTATAATGTGGATGATGCACAGTTAGTGACATGATTCCCTGCTGAGGCCCTTCTCAGTGAGGTAACCCTATATGTAGTCATACTAGAAATATTTCTGGTTTACTTGGATGTAAATATGTAAGGTTTTATTGTTTAGTCAAAGGCCAAAAAACATTGATTCAAGACAGGTCTTGGGTAATTGCTTATAATTCAAAATGTCTTTAATTGCCAGATTTCTGAGTGGAGATTGATGACATAATAGCCATTTATCCATTAATCTTGAAAATGACTCAGATCATTTACAAGTCGTACCCAATGGTTACCATCAACATGTTTCTGGCTTCAATTTACACCAAGTAAATAACTCGTAAGGTCGGGCTCTCCTCCTAAATTGTGAAGTGGGCATAAAATATTGACGTAGTTTTCTGAAGAGCCATTGTGAAGCTCAAAGAGGGTGGCGGCAGGGACGACACAGTTTAACTCCCGGCTAATCCAAAAATGGTGAATCATTGGTGGAGCTGAGGCGGGACTGGTACGATACCTACCTGTCACTCAAAGTGACCACGCCCTTAATTATGCATGATTTTAAGCCTTAATATAATCTAAACAGGTGAGTTATGTAAAAATGCACCCCCCGTACAGTTGTCATGAACGGGGAAATTAACTATAGAGACTAAAACCGTTTTTTGTAACACGCCGTAAACATGTTTATTCTGCTGTAAACATGGGGGTCTATGGGGAATGCCTCAAGTGGCCATTTGAGAAACTGCAGTTTTTGGCACTTCTGCATTGGCTTCATTTCTCAGCACTGGAGGTTCCCGCTTGAAGGTGGGTCAGAGCTGGATTTTTTTTTTTTAAGCACTTGTTTTCTTCTTTTTTTTATACTAAAAACTGTGAAGCAAGATGCTGAGTTATCATGAAATGAAACATTTCCCTCATTTCCAAAACTCAGCAAGTCTTCACTAGAGGTCAGTCACACAAAGTTACACAACTGTACAAAAGTGGACACACGTGCATCCTAAAGAGAGGGGAGAAAAAAGGGCACATCCGCTCTGAAGAAGGGGTCTTCCAGTAACTATCGTGACATCTGAATTGAAGGAAGTGGCCTCACTCCATCACTCCCTCATTGTTTTGAGTGGTCATTCCTAGAGAGGTCATGCGTCACTTTAAAGGAAACCCAAGAAGGCCTAATCACACACACAAAACCCATACACGCTCTAGTTTCTGGTGCCCCCCGACACACACACACAAACACACACACACATGCAGAGACAGATGAAGTGTACTTATGTCTCCACCTGCCCAAGTGCACATACACACACACACACACACACACTAAAAACAAAACATATTTGCCACACATGCCTGACATACCACAGGATCGCTCAAACACATACATGAGTCACTCAAACTGTCCAACACTGACAACTGATCAGAGACTGCCCTCACACACATTTCAAACACACACACTCTGACTCCCCTATGACTCTGCTGACCTTTGACCCTAGGTGAAGGGGGTTGTTGTCTGATGCTGTGGGTTCATTCTCTGTGTGTGAGGTCATTTCCTGCCAGAGTGACTGTTAGGGGCGAAGGGGGCTATATTCGTTGACCTCAAATGGGGGCACACTGGGGGGGCTGATGAAATGGGACGCATGGCAGCACAATATTTTCTAAGAAATATGCACAACCTATTTTTATTTTACTCTTCTCCGGCTATTCATGAATTTGGGCCTCTAGAATCACGATGAAGTTGTCTCACTCTGTCTTCTTGGAAGAAGATGACATTATAGGAAATAGCTGTCACTCAGAGGTTTCTGCTGTACTTTTCCTTCCGAGTAAACAAACGTTATGAGCAGACTCACACACACCGCTGCACTGCTGCCATGAACCGTGGCCCTGAGCGACATGTTCTAACAAACAGAGCCCTTCATATGACAGAACCAGAATGCTCTTTGTTTGCAGTTTATGTCAGAGTGAGAGTCTGTGTATATAGATCCGAGGGAAGGGGAGGAAAAAACAGGACAGAAAATGAGGAATCTGTACTGAGCTGCGTTTGTAAACAAGACAAACATAATCAGCATCTCGAGAGCCACATCTGGCTCTGGTCGAGCCAAGCCTGGGCTCTGATTGAGGGGCCCGGCAGGCTCCATTGTTTCCCCAGAGTTGTTTTGCAGCATGTCAGCGGAGAAAACCAAATCGATGATATGTAAAACACTGCCATTGTGTGGAACAAATACTTAAATACAAACAGCATCATCACCTGTCAAAAAGCCACATTTAAACATCATATTACAGTCCATATGTAATGTGTAATAAAGGGCCTGTGGCTTTTACAAAGGGGTACTTGTAGTTTTCAATTTCCTGCTGTTTCAAATACTTGTATCGGGTTTCTGCTTTCCCCTGTGGTTTAACCTGTAGATCATTATTGTTATGTCACAGATGTGAGCAGCTTTGAGAAAAACAGAGGTGACAAGGTGTTGAGTGCGATGGTTGTTTATTGATGTGTGGTTACCCAAAAGGAAGACGAGAGGAGATGAGGAGAGGAACAAGGAGATTAAGGTGTAGCCTGTATGTTTTCATTTATATACAGATGATTGGCTTAGTATGAAAAATGACCATATTGTAAAAATAGCTAACAACAGTGTTATTGTGTCTGTTATAGAATAAGAACGCTCACATGGACCCACAATGCAAGAAACTTGTGGACGGGTGCAATACATCATTTTTAGATTTAAATGTGTCCAAAACTATGGAAAGTATCACACAATTTTTGTTAGCCATGGTAGTGGCGAGATGCCAATATCGGTCTGTCAGTGGGTCGATTGGTTGGTCGACTGATTGTTTGGTTGATCTGTGTGTAATTGGGCTGTCACAATATCAGCTTTTATATAGAAATTTATAGAGATTTGTACAAAAAAAAACAATGTTATCAGTCAAATTCATCTTTAACTTTGTTTATTATGCATTTTGTGCAAATGAATTACACTCAAAATAAGAATGTGGGGAGGTGGTGTGTGACCACAACTGTACAAAAGTGATTTAAGAGGTGCTGGATTATTTACACATATTATCATATGTGTATTATTAACATGATATCAATATTTAATTTTTAAATATCACAGCTATTGTCAATACTGGGGTCAATATTGCATCAGTAGCTGCTTGGCTGTAGACTTCCAGTCTTTTTTTTTTCTTTTCTTTTAAAGTGGGGGTAGACAGTATATTTTTAGCATCATTGGGCAAAAAAATCCATAATAACCTTTCAGCATATTGTCATTCAAGTGCTCTGAGAGAAAACTAGACTTCTGCACCTCCTCATGGCTCTGTTTACAGGCTTTAAAAAAAATGTAGCCTGTGACAAGAGATATCAGTGAAGACTTGATTGATTTGTCCAGCAGTGAAAGTACATAGAGTTTCATGCAGGCATGTTACTCTGTAGTGACATGTTTGAACCATTACGACAGTATTAACTTTTGCATTTTTTTGTCTTGTCTGGTATTGTTGCACAAAAATCCTCTGTGACGCCTTTTAAAGAGAAATGAAACAGAACAGAACTTCAATTTAAAACGTCTCGCAATAAAAACCCAGTGAATGTCAGAAAGGGTTTCTGGCTTGTATTTAGCAGACAGCGTGAAGTCCCAGCGTATACACAGAGCACAGTTATGGCTCTCCAGAACTGTGTGTAAAAACTATTGTGCTGCAAGGAGAGAGCCCCAAACATGCCCCAGGGGAACCCTCCTTTTCTTCTTTTTATAGGAAAGGCCTTAATTCATGGAGACAAACAGAGCCATCATTATATTTAACAGAGGATCATAAACATTCCTGCACGCTGGATGTAAATTGTGAATGCGTCTGGTTAGATGGACGGGTGGGTAAACACCGGGACGTGACCTCGCAACACACACACACACACACACACACACACACACACACACACACACACACACACACACGCACACACACATACACAGGTCTCCCATGCAGGCACACCTGTATGAATCATAGGCATCGGTGGGAATGCACCCTGGGCTACAACCTAGCCTTGTAAAACAACACTCTCTCCTTCTCTATGTTATGATAATTTGTTGAAAACACAACAGCAGTGGCGTTTAGTTTGATATGATATTCTATTTTGTCTAACAGTATCTGATGCTTTTGTTTTCATTATGATTATTATTTATTCATATATACTTGAATCAAAACCTCTCTGACACAATTTCAACAAAAACTGGACACCACATGATTTATTGCAGTACTATTGTACTGGATTACATTAGTGTGTACAGGTGCACCCCGTAAACTACAGCTAGTTAAGTGACCCATGCAGATAAGTCACTGACCCGTCACTGGTCCGTACATCTCCGTGGGTTACTGCAGTAAAGATGAGGCCCTGAAGGACGATCACATGCCTCTGTGTGTGTGTGTGTATGACTGCGATTGTGTTTTAAACATGTGCGCATGTAAGAGTGTGTGTATAAGTGTCACAGAATAAGCATCAATGGAACTTTTTTTTAAGATTATTTTTTTGAGCTTTCATGCCTTTATTTATAGTGACAGAGATAGTGGATGACATGGCGCCCTATCGATGGAACTTTTAACATTAAACACCCACTTCGCACTCTCCATGCCCTTCTACCAACTGCTCTCTTCTTCTTTTAGTTAACACTGGCTTAATCAAACTATAGTGCAGTGCCCGTTCAAAACATGCCTGTTCAGAACGGGCCGAATGCTTGGCCGGTGGTATTGCTGCTTTCTTGAGAACTGGTTCCTTGGATCCTCAGCAATACACCTGCCATGAAATAGTTGCGTCACACTCCCAGGTTGGGAGTGTGACGCAACCAGGTTGGGAGTGTGACGCAACACATTGGTAAAACATTGGTAAAAAACACTTAGAGGAGGTAATTTCCAAATAGGCGTATCAGTCATTAGTAATTATCGGTAATTGGCTGTCAATTACCTTATTAGTGTTATAGGTTAGTATCAAGTCTTACTCACGAGGGAAAAACATATCCAAGTTGCGCAAGTTCTGTTGGCTGCAACATCGTGAAATAGACTTAGCTAAGGTATTCATTTCCAAATAGGCGTATTAGTCATTAGTCATTAGCAGAGGTATTTTGCTGGCAGTAACATTATTAGTGTTATAAGTTAGTATCAAGTCTTACTCACGGGGATACCCAAGTTGCACAAGTTGTGCTGGCTGTAACATCGTGAACTACACTTAGCTGAGGTATTAATTTCCAAATAGACGTATTAGTCGCTTCCTTTGACATAACCACGCAGTTATAAAGTAGAGCATGGATTAAATGAGTGGAGGCATTTTGCTGGCGGTAAAGTTATAAGTCAGTATGGCAAAAAACGTACACAATTTGAGTTGCAATAGCAGAGTGGCACTGTTCCTGTAGGCTATCCACTCATGCTCGTTGACTCCAGGGAAGTGAAGAAAAGTTTGGTTGTAACGTTTTCCAGCATTCATGTGAAGCGGTAACAGGATACAGTATATCCAGGATGCAGCAGCAAAAGTTATCTGCAGTCAATGAGCCCTTGTCTGCCCACATGCCGACGACATGCTTGTCTCAGTCTGCAGAGGTCTGAAGCCCCATCCCTGCTGCTGAACAGAGCACCGTTATTCAAAGTTTATTAATATAGTAATAATGTGGCACCGAATTCGACAAAGTACTCTTTGGGGTCCCCAGCAATACACCTGCCAAGTGTTAAGTCGATCAGATGAGCGGTTCTTGAGATATGCGAAGGACATACAGAAAGACAGACAAACAGACAGACAGATTCCTTGCTGTATAATTAGATAAAGCAATACAAATCATCATTATCTAAAACACATTTTGTGCCCAACTCCTGCAAACAAAACCTCATCGTCTGTATGGTCAGTATATGTTAGCAGGACTGGAGGGGGGATAGGAGGGCTGAAGGTCTGGTTCTGGATTGAAAAATAAATAGAGCATGTATGGCATAGAAAGTAGGCTTTGTCTGAAGGGAAGGGGACATGGAAAGGTATTGGCCCATACCATTAGTCAGGCATATGTGGGTCTGGTGTCTTTGCCTTTGGTGTGTGTGTGCGCGTCTCTGTGTGTTTGCAGATATGTGTGTAAGTGACTAATGAAGCTGATTATTTCTAGCTGTCAGACAGGACATCCTGCTTGCACCGAGGGCCATGTGGGGCTGCCGCTGATGACCTCAACACATGCTGTAATTCTGAGAAAAGATCACGTCTTGATAAACACTTCATGCATACATCAATATTTGGCCGCAGGTGCCCTCATCCTAACGGATTCTGCATGCATGTCAGATTAATGTGTTTCAATCCACCCATTGTTGGAAGAGGTTTACGTGTGCCACACAGCATATTTGTATTTGGTAAATTCTGTTTTAAGTGTTGCAAGTGCATTGCTCTGATCATGATGCTGACCCATGAGAAATAACCTAATTTGTTCTGGAGCTGCAGAAACGGTCCAAAAAAAGAAGGCGATACCTTAGATGCAATACTAGCACCACATGAACTCTGTAAAGCCCTAAACCAGATGCTGAATAACAAATTACCCAGCTCTGACGCTTTCCATCCCAATTGCTGCAAACCATTTTGGCACATATTATTTCCGCCATTTCACAGACTCCAGGAGAGGGACCAAGTGTGCACGCATTCAGATACTCAGGTGCAAGACAAAAAAAACGGAACTGTAGGTTCTTCCTGAGGTAGATCTTTACACATCGAAATGTTGCCTTAAAAGAGAATTAAACAATTTGGAGCCTAGTGCTGACGTACTTTGAGCACTACCATTTCAAAGACAGACTTCAGGAACTAAAAAAAATCCCCAAATCACTTCAACACAGATATAGACATTATATCAGTTCTACTGAATCCCAATAAGACCCAACACAACCGTCCAACAACACTACAACACAACCTTTTGTTGTTATTACTGTAACTAAAGCTACTAAATAGTCACATCTATCTTACAGTAATGTTCATAAACGGTTTCTTTCTTGCTGTAACCTTTAAAAACAGACTCAAACTACAACAGTGATCACATCACAGGATACAAAAAGAGCATTTCATAAAGTTAGTTTGATTACATGAACTCTATTAAGCGTTACCAGAAGATCATTTCACAGAGCTTCCCAATTTGTTGGTGTATCAGTCAGACATGGAAGCCCGTTCTCTCCTTCTTTATTTGTCTATATGTACATAGAACCACTCAGCAGCAAATTCACAACATAGAATTAACATTTTAATCTTTTTGCACTTAAAAGCTCCCTTAATCTTGTTTCAAAAACAATCCTCAATATCAATGTAATAAATGTGTCTGGCCAACACAGATGAAATACGAAAACCAGTTGGGTTGCAGTCACTTTCCTCCAGACTCCAGATCAGCTCTGATTGGTTGTTTTCCTCCGGTCTGTAAAATCTTGCAGATGCCATTAGGAGCACCGGAGGACACAGAGGCACTTGATTTTAAGATTACTGATCTCATGCACTACTGACAGGATATAGTGACCGTTTTATAAAAATAACTTTTTTTAATCAGATTTGCTTCATTTCTACCCACTTCAGCCTTAATCACAACATCTTTTAAATGCTCAGTTATGCAGCAGTTGATGTATAATTCCCAAATCTGACATTTGTTCCCCTCCAGGTCGAAGGCGGAAAAACCTTTGGTTCAACCCCAACAGATGACTGATGGAGTCCAATCAGAGTCTTTATTTAAAGAAGGGTATATGGGTCTCTGTATTTATTTGGGGCACACAGCAGTTTGGACTCATATGTCTGTTCAGCACCAGACCTCCTTCCAAGTCTTTGCAGTCCCCGAGACTCAGCCCACATCTCACTACAGGGGCACATAATGTCTCTGGAAATGGTTTCAGGGTTTGAGGCCTCACTGAGTGTTGATTTTAATTGAGCACAAGTATGTGTGTGTTTGATGTATGTATGTGTGTGTACTCTGTTTGGGTTTGTGAACAATACATTTCTGTGTGCTGCTGCTGCGTGTATATACACTCATACTTGCAGATCATTAGGTTGTCCAAGGGATCATGTCTTATGTGTTGTATATCCATTTGCCATGTTTCTGTGACTCACATATACAAATACACATCTGCAATGTTTTTGTGCATATGCGTTTGTGTTTGTGCATACACACGATAAAAGCAGCTGCATGTGTGTGTACGTGTGTGTTCGTGTGTGTGTCTGTGTGTTTGTGGGGTAGAAAGAGACAGAGAAGGATCATCCAAATCATGAATAGAGAGCTTTAAGAACGATTACATTTCATAAGCACATGTTGTACAATAGACAACAGAATTTTGAATTTCCCTCGGGATCAATAAAGCTAATATCTATCTATCTATCTGTGATGGAATAATTGATACACAAGTTAACTTTAGGAAGGAAGAGGTCCCGGAGCTGATGATGTCTTACAAAGAAGGTTTATTGAAGCTTGATCAAGGAGCAATTGTCAGGTCTCCACACTGAGATGCTCTCTGCGTGAAGGCCTCACAACTCTGCCCTTCCTCCCTGGTGCTAAGTGTCTTACCCCTTATCATGTTTTGACTTACTCCATTCCTCTGGCATCTCTGACCCTGGTCTATCTATCTATCTATCTATCTATCTATCTATCTATCTACCTATCTATCAGTAAACAGTATGGTGGTACAACTTCATTCAGTTTATTGAAAACAATGCAACATCAGTAGGGGAGAGCAGGGTCGGTTGGGACAGGAGAACAGTTATGTAACTATGCATATGCCTATTCAGCATGCTCACACTCAGCCACACCCTCTTCCCTTTCAATCTAAAAGTGAAGACTTTCTGACCATTCCTCACATTTTATTCACAAGCATGTAAGTAAATGTTTGGCTCTTTTGCTATTTTTCTTCTACCATACTGTTTTTAGTTATGCCACATAAAAATAACATATTGTTGGAAGGCTTATTTTGTGGCCTATCAGTTGATGCTAGTGGTAGCTGTATTTGTGTTGGTTGCTAGGAGTCCAAAGCGTGTCTGCTCTCCCTGGGACGGTTCAGACAGTTACCCGGGGGTGGTTGCGACAGTATTGCTTATAGTTCCTACCTTGTTACGAATCAACAAAAAGCAGACAAGACAGAGGCTTTTCCTAATTGAATAAGACCCAGTGAGGGAATGTTTACTATGTTAAAGCTGCATTGGGTAGAAATGGAGCAAATTATGATTAAAAAAGTTATTTTTATAAAACGGTCACTATATCCTGACAGTAGTGCATGAGACAGGTAATCTGAAAAAAAAAAATCATGTGCCTCTGTGTCCTCCAGTGCTCCTAATGGCATCTGCAAGATTTCACAGACCAGAAGAAAACAACCAGTCAGAGCTGATCTGGAGTCTGCCGTCCAGCTGCCGTCTATGAGTCTATCAATCACTCGAATCAATATTCTGTTACTGTAATGCCTCAAATATACTTAGAAACATCTTGTAGTGCAATGTCAAGTTGTAAAATGAGCTCAAATGAACGTTCAATAGGAACGCTCTCTCTATCTCTCTGAAATGACCTGTGATTGGTCAAAGTCTCCCGTCACGGGCTAGATTTTTTAAAGCCTGAAAACAGAGCCATGAGGAGGTGCAGAAGTCTAGTTTACTCTCAGAACACTTGAATTACAATATGCGGAAAGGTTATTATAGAATTGTTGACCAATGATGCCAAAAATATACTGCCTACCCCCACTTTAAGTGGCAGCCAGTCAGAAACCCTTTTTTTGCCATAGTCAAAATGTATACAGGACCTATGCCTTTGCCAAGCACACACACCAGCATACACACAGGTGCACAAGTGTTTTAAAAAAACATGTGTCATAGAGAAAAGGCTTAATTCTAGCAGGGTGACGGCCCAGTGAAAAGCACACTGTTTGGCCGGCTAGCTGATATATTTGCAAATAACACAGTAATCTCCCCATGGCAGGCCAAACATGCCAGTGTTTGCTTGCTTATTCCACATAAAAGAACAGCTCGCTCATACACAAGCAAAGGCAAACATTCCCTTTATTTTGCAGACTTCTCTCTTTCTCCTTCTTTTATTTTCCCCCTTCCTCTCTGAGCCCAGGAAGGGAGCACTCATACACTCACCCCGGAACTAGCCTGGAGGTCTTCAGACCACACACAGAGCAGTGCAAGGATCTCTCTCTTTCTTTCCTCTCTCATTCCCACTGTTTTATATGGTCACTCTTTCCTCTTCTTCATATTGCTCCCTCTCTTTTTCCACATTTTACCCTTTTCTCAGCCCGGCCTAATCGAGGCAGAGTAAAGGTTGTGTGCCCGCTGCTGCTGCATGTCTCTATATCTCCTCTGTTTGTTTGAATGTGCTGATGTGAACTGTAGAGAGGATGGTCACTTAGTATGATATTTATGCCTGTGAGACCACCCAGACAGCCACGGGCCAAAACACGGGGAGGTTAGGCTTTATTTTTCAACGCCTCCGCTGTTCCCAGGGCCTCCGAGCTCAATGAGATTAATCCCTCTCCGTCACCAGTATGTGTGATTATGACACAGCTTGGATACTGTCACTAAGTAACATCCAGGTGAGAGACAGGATGTGCAAAAACAAAGTGTGTGGTTTGTATTGATTAAGCAGGGAGAAAGAAAGAAATGTGTGAATCATTCAGATTTGTTAAAGCGATTCCCTCTAGTGGTTGAAAAGACACTCTTAAGATCCTTCAGAATTTCAAAGGTATAGCGTAGTAATTATTAGGATAGTAAAAGTGATTAATAAATAGTGGTAGCTAAATGAACAGTTTAAGAATGAATAGTTGTTAAAAAGCAGTTGAAACTTCCAACCTCTGCCACTCCAAGTGATAATATCATAGACTGTATGGACGTATCCTCTGTGACATCACTCATTGGTTTGTGGACTGCTGTTTTGAAGTCTTGAGTTTGGCATTTTGGCAGCCACCATCTTGGTTCTTTGCAACCAGAATTGACACAAGAGGGTGGAGCTAAGTACAACCGTACGCTGAATAAGACATTTGTAGTCTACCAAAAATGTATAAATAACTTTCATGAACTGAAAACACACTGTGAAAGGATTCAATTTCTAAGACGAAAACACAAACAACTCTCAGAGCGGACAACGCTGTGGTAGCGACCTGTCAATCACAAGGTAGCCACGCCCTAAAGCATCCCCTGCTTTATGGTCTATTTGACTCCAGGTGGGACCATAATGAACATCATGCTGTGTTGAAGAAGGCTTGAAACTATAGCGATTGAGACCACAAACTCATGTTTACAATGTTTATTGAGGTAATAAATCAAGTGAGATATAGGGTCATTTTCTCTTAGACTTCTATACAATCAGTCTGCCCACTGGGTAATATGCAAACATGACCAAAGTGATTTATTGACAATTCAACTGTAGAAAATCCAGCCATTATATAACATGATGGCTGGTTTTGACTCAGAGGTACTTGAACTCATTTGACAGGACTGTGAGGGTATACATCGGATAATCAAAGTTGGGAACGACTGGGGGAAATCCCTAATTTTAACAGTATCTCTGAGGCTACTACTGCAGCCTACAGTCAGTTCTCACATAGCCACAAACCACTTGACTACAGAGAACCGGTTCCACAATGGGTGGGAATACATGAGTTAACAGTTATCGCGTATAAAAGTGGTTGCACGTCGTCTTGTTATGCGTGTGGAAAGAGTTCATATAAAGGCATAAATGGCCTTGACCCGGTTGGTCTGACATGGTAGCTGATACTGTGGATAAGGAGGCCTGAGCGTCGTGTTGGGTGGCACAATGTGTGAGCTGGGGATTTACAGTGTCTCCAGACCACACACAGACAGACAGAGAGAGGGAGGGAGGATATGGAGAGGAAGAGGGAGATCGATTGAAGGAGAGGGGAGGGGAAGTTCTGGGATATAGGTCACTGTGACTGTATAGGTCAGCATTATAACTTTGATTATTATGTCTGTGTGTGTGCGGGAGCTCAGTTATATTAAATTTTCTTTAGAAAAGCCTACATTTTCTGACCTATAACGCCAATGACTTACTAAGTGGTTGCTAACTTTCTGAGCTCAATTTAGGGACCAGTGTGTAACATTTAGGGGGATCTATTGGCAGAAATGGAATATAATATTAATAAGTATGTTTTCTTTAGTGTACAATCACCTGAAAATAAGAATTGTTTTGTTTTTATGAGCTGCTTATATCTAAATTTACATAGGGAGCGGGTCCTCTCCACGTTGCACCGCCATGTTTCTGCAGTAGCCCAGAACGGACAAACCAAACACTGTTAACATTTCCTGCTTGGGCTGGAGTCGATATCGTTACTTGCTCCTGTTGCCACCGCTCTCTCTCTCTCTTGCTTCACCACTCACTTTCCACGTACACACATACTCTAAGCACCGGCTCTGCTCTAAATGGCTCTAGAGAGGGCCAGTCGCGTTTTCGCGTTGGCCATCACACGGGAGAGGCTTCTGTTGGTTGCAATCTCCTCACCTCACTGCTAGATACCGCCAGATCCTACACGCTGCTCCTTTAAAGATAGGGTCGACGATGTTGGAAAGCTAGCATAATTTGAAGTAGCATCGCCTCAGGAGCTCCATCTAAAGAGAGGACCTCATCTCAACAACGCTACCTTATGAAAAGTAACCGCGGCTCAGCTTTTGGCTGAGTTTTCTCTTCCATTCTCCAGTAAACGTGCAGCGGCGACACGCTTTGAGTTCAGGCTGCACGCCAAGGCTAGAGAATGAGCAGGGAGGCAGGGAGGCATCTGATTGGTTCTTACTAATAAATTAGATATCACCATGAAACTTCCCCAGTTGATTATTTACTATTTTTTGTATTACAAGTTTTCTGAAATGTTGTGTTTAAATATGCAAATGAGGCATTATCTAGTGCTAACTTTTGGTGAATACAGGCGAAATCTACAGACGCAAATAGACCAAGTAGTGAAATATCTGAGAGAAAACATCTTATGGAAGCAAAATAGCCCAAAATCTCAAAATTGACCAGTGCATGAAAACAATGTTTTTGTCTAGGGTATCTTGTTGATCATGTTGATATAAAATATTTATACTACTCTAGGTGCATGAAGAATATGAGTTAAATGTGTCCAGTGAAGTTGTGACCTCAAAACTGGGAGTCGAGCCATGGCACAAAAAGGTATCCAATAGAAGGAGAAGCATATAAAAGAGGTTTAAGAA
The DNA here is from genome assembly GCA_916700815.1 of Helicolenus hilgendorfi. Classification (NCBI taxonomy): domain Eukaryota; kingdom Metazoa; phylum Chordata; class Actinopteri; order Perciformes; family Sebastidae; genus Helicolenus; species Helicolenus hilgendorfi. The sequence continues at coordinate 19,250 of CAKALG010047301.1, forward strand.
GTATAGGATAATATCAGCGTATGATATCCAGCAAGAAAGGTTCTGCTACATTACTACATACAGTAAACTATGTAGAAGCCATATTTCTCTGTATGGTTGTATTTCACGATAGATACTTTGACAGGCCACACCACACACTGCAGTCTCACTGACAGATTTAAATACATGATATCCTACAGTATCAAAAGAAATAACAAAATGGAAAATGGAAAAATGGACAAACATGCCAATGAATACAGATTTGTATATCCTTCGAGTTAGATCCTTGGTGCCTTGTGGGGCCCTTCTTCGTGATTCACTGTAAAGTTTTCCAGGTCTGACTTGTGTATTAGGGGGAGTGCAGTGCAGCCATGAAGGAGAAAGCAATGTGTGCTAAATGGTCCATAAGCATGGCTTGGCCTGGCTCTGCAGGCCCCTCTGGACCCCATATGGTGAATGTGTGTGTGCTACATGCATGGACGCATGGCCTAGCCCTCAGCAGGACTGCTCCCCACCGGATAACATCCCATAAAACACTGACACACATATGCACACACATAGGGGCATTACATATACCAGTGGTAAAAAAAACAATCTACATTTCAGTATCACATGTGGCATCTATGAGACTAGTATCAGGCTGTTTTCTGGGGACACCCAAATTGTAGGGTCACATACAAATATAATCTCCCAACCACACAAACACATAGCTATCTCACACACATATTCAACCCACGCACACAAGCGCCTCATTCAACTTTTATCTCTCTTCACACACAACAACTCCTGCAAACAAAATCCTTCCAATCAAGACAGCAATGTGCCCTTGTCTCCACATCTCCCCTGCAGGAACTGAGCTACTACAGACACCACGTTGTACTCCCCCGATCCTGATTGTGAAGCGGGGAGTGGAGGGGAACATAATTGCATGCTTAAACGCCTGAGAAACGGACGTCCAGTTCTGCTGAGCTGGTGCTTTTTGTGTGGCCTCATTGTTGGGACGTGCAGTCATGCAGCTCTTTGAGTCCCCGCCGGTGTTCATGTTGGGTTAGGGGTGGTTCAGAAGAGTGGAAGAGGGGGAAATGTTGTCTAGCAGCCAGATATTTCATTCCAAGACCGAGCACTTTGTGCCCGTCCACCGTGCCCGGCAGGAGGAGGGTGTCTGGGACCAGAATGGAGTAAAACAGAGACAGAAATCAGAGGCTATTCTCTCTTTCTATTGCATTTCTGTCCCGTGGTCTAACACTCTCGTTGTCGGGCCATTTAATCAGCTGTTTTAAAAGGCCTGTGGAGCCTTTGATAGCAAAACACACAGACACAAGGATGCACACATCATATAGACATGCACATAACCGGTTGATGTACTTAGTGTGGCCGAAGTAGACGAACAAAAGGCTCCTCTACGGGGTTGCAGTGTAATGAGGGCCGGTTTGATCGTAAATATGTTGCTCTACAGAGTTTTCCATCTCACTGCAGGACAAAAGGGACGAGCCATCAAATTCGGGTCATCAGAGGCTTCGACGTTGTAAATCAACTCGCTGAGCAGAATCAGTTGTGTCATCACGGCCGTCTGCGGCCCCAAAGTGGTCAACAGGGGCAGGATTCCCCCGAGCACAGGTGGCACAGTAACTAACAAGAGACTGAAAAGAAGAACAAGTGGTTTCTTTCTGATCCCCCATTTCATTGCTTCAGAGCTCTGTGACATTTACAGAGAATTCAAGCAGTGCCTGAAGGTTTTTGTTTAATTATGCCTTGCGTGTAACTGGATACTGCAGAAAATAGATAAAAAGAAAGAAAGAGTGGATGACAGCAGGAGGTGTGGGGGAAGAGACAAATTGGATTTTGTTCAAAAGCTGTTTGGAAGAGATTCAATGTTTTTACAACTTAATTAAAAAGCATTGCAGCGCTTTTATTGTCTCCAGTCTTACTGAATAGACACTATTTAGCTCTAACTTTTAGAACCCCTGGAGGGTTGAGGATGATAAATTAGACAAAGACAAGATGATAGCTGCATTTGGAAAATGGGACTTGGACTGGTCCGATCTCTAGAGATGTCATTATGTCAACAAGTCAGGGACGCAAACAATGCTATTAAGTCAAATGACCATTTCGTTGTTAAAAAAAAAGGAGGAAAATGCCAAAAACCTTACCGCAAAATGAACAAAAAAACAAAACATTAAAGGGCCTGTGTGTAACATTTTTACACTCAGTGGCTCACGTTACTGCAGACTTGAAAAGGGAGGACTGAGCGGAAGGGTACCCAGTTGGTTGCAATCTGAAACCACACCACTAGATGCCGCCAAATCCCACATGCTGTACTTTTAACTTGCACCATTCTGTGCAGTAACTGGAGCAAAAAAACTAAATATGTTTCCTTTGTAACTCACATCAGAATCATCATGTTTAATCAAATACAACTGTATTTAGTATAATGATGTCCCAACTACTGTAGTCAAGTTAGGTGGCAAGAGATGAGAGGAGGGAAAAGTAGCCAAAACATCATAACCAATATGATTCAGCCCTTTGGATTAAAAACCATGTGTGACATGTTACGTCATATTAATCCAACTGTTTTCAGTTTCTTTAAGTGAAGACACACTCCATGCACCATGAATGAATTATTAAGAAACTAATGAAGTGGATAGGAAAGCAAGTGAATGGGAAAGCAAGTGAAGACAAATGAAAAAAAGAAAAGCATGAATCAAATCAAATCAACCTAATTTTCCATCTCTGCAATCAATGCTTATGAAGCTGAAACTGTCATTTTTGGCATGGTGGTAATTGCTTTTGGCCCGTAGCGGCCCCTCTGACTCATGAGAGAGAGGTGGTTGAACACAGATGGAGTGTTTCCGAAGCTCCCGAGAGCAGGACAAGACCTCCATTCAGGTCTTCCTCTCCAACCGCTGATTATGACCAACAACAGAAGTTTGGTCTGGTCCAACACTATGTTTTATTCAAATCAAACCTTGATTCAGCCAAATTAATCTGATTGAGATGAAAGCTATGGCTGCAGGAAACACCTCGTCCACAGAAATAAGTTTTCTTAAGTCGATCCAGGTGGTTCTCAGGAAAGCCAGTGGGGAAATTTCATGGCGGATGCAAGAGAATGCACCCTCCTGACCTGATTAGAATAAATTATGAAACAGTTCCCTCTCAGTCTTTAAAGATTATGCATAAAATGTAATGAAATTGACCTTACCTAAAGAGGCAGCTAAAAAAAACACAGCTGACTTAGCTGTGTTACTGTACGCACACAACCATTACTAAATAACAGTGGTGGAAAGTAACTGGATGGTAGGCTACTTAAGTAAAACTTATGCTTGTACTTGTACTTTACTTGAGTTTTTCTATTTCATGTGTCTTTAAACTCATGATCCACCACATTTCAGAGGAAAATATTGTACTTTTTATCCTGCTATATTCTTTAGAAAACAAATCTACAAATAAAATATGATGCATTTTAATGCCTCTGTGCCGGCGATAGCTGTGGACGGAGACTTTATGTTTTCGGGTTGTCCATTCGTACATCTGGACCATTCTCGTGAACGCAATATCTCAGGAGCACCAGAAGGGAATTTTCTTCATATTTGGCACAAAGGTCCACCTGGACCAAGCATGAACTGATTTGAGTTTGGTGTTCAAAGGTCAAAGGTCAAGGTCACTGTGACCTCACGTCCATCCAATTCTCGTAATATTTCTGGAACACCTGGAGCGAATTTCGTCAAATTTGGCACAAACGTCCACTTGGACTCAAAGATGAACTGATTTGATTTTGGTGGTCAAAGGTCAAAGTCACTGTGACCTCTCAAAACATGTTTTTGGCCATACCTCAACAATTCATATCCCAATTATGACAATTTTATACAAATATAGGACAAAATAATAAAGTGATGACATTTTGGACAAACATGGATGTAAACTGCAACTTGACTGGTTGGCGGAGGCATACAACCACAAGACGGTAATTCTAGTTAGATTTAACTACCGAATGGTATATAGATTAGTTAAAATCAGCCCCACTTTGACCAGCTACTAAAAGATATTAAAATTCTGCTTACACATTTATGCATCAATAATGATCCAAAAATATTATCTATATAATAATATAACATTATTCTGCAGCATGAGTACTTTTACTTTTAATACATTCAGTACATTTAGCCAATAATAATTTCAATTGAATACAATTTTGAATGCAGGACTTTTTCTTCCACACTGTGGTGGTGCTACTACTTTTACTTAGGGTAAATGCACTAAATGTATTTCTTTCAGAACAGCTAAATGGATGCATGTTTTTCTACATTTTGATTTTTGGGGTAATTACAGATTTTTCTGTAAAACTTTACTTTTTTTTGTCAAGGATTGAAGATTCAAGACTCAAAACATGAAAGCAATAAAAGTGACCTCAATGTGTATGTCAACTTAAAACCTTCGTGTTTTTCAAATAGATTTTTACATGTGGACCACAACAGGGGAAACTCATACAGTTTGGGGTTATTGGCTGGACTACTAAAATCCATTGTGCCACATCATAAATCAAACATTTTTCATTTAAAGGGACATATTAGTTTTTCTCCAAACTTAGCAACGAGCAAACAAGTTTGAAAACCAGCACGTCATTTCAGAAAATAAAACCAAAGCCCAACATAGCCCGCTTGACGCAGTCACTCAACAAATTCAACTAGTCAACTGTGAAAATGGCCGTTGATGAGAACTTCTTATCTGCAGCCAACGATCTATTTATCCTAACTCTATCTGCTTGAGCGGAAATGTATTATTGAAAATGAGGCCAGAGAGAGAAGGCCCTGGTGGTTCAGCGAGGGAACAAGTGTCTGTGAAATCCAGTGCAGTATGTAAACCGTTTGACATCAGTGTTTGGGCTTTCTTTATGAGAACATCTGCGGCAGCTGCCCTATAAATTCTCAGTGTTGAGAAAACAGGAACAAAAAGTTACATTTTTGTATGGCAGTCTACCATGGCGAGAAGCGGACAAAGTTGTGCCTCATCTGCAGCGCCACGGCCAACGTTTAGGGAAAGTCAAATCGGGGATGGAGAGCTGAGACGATGTTACTGTGTGTTTACAAGTCTGTTCTGCATAGCAACAAACGACCTTAAAATGAACTTATTGATGGCCATTATATCAACCCCAAAGGACAGACAAACACAACTTTTCAACTTGCTTTTCTGTATTTCTACCGACCACCAAGTCACCAATTACCTCCTTTTTTTCACCTCCTGTCAAAACGTGTGTGTGTTATTATCTTGAGTGTTGAGCAATATTGGTTGATATGGCCTGGTCACCGGCTACCTCACAGGCCGGCCACAGTATGTGAGGCTGCAGAGCAACATGTTGGACACCTCAGGGAACTGTCCTGTCTCCCTTCCTGTTCACACTCTACACCTCGGACTTCAGATGCTGCTCACAGTCCTGCCACCTGCAGAAGTTTTCAGATGACTCTGCCATTGTGGGCTGTATCAGCCGGGGACAGGAGGCTGAGTACAGGAGTGTGGTGAACAGTTGTGTGGAATGGTGTGAACTGAATCACCTGCAACATCACTATAAGACTAAGGAGTTGGTGGTGGAATACATAAGAAGCAAAGAACCCGTCTCTGTACAAGAAAGGTCAGAGCCACTTGTATTTTCTCAGGAGACTCAGATCTTTCCAGAGCCATGCTGTAGATGTTTTATCACTCGGTGGTGGCCAGCGTCATTTTCTACACTGTAGTGTGCAGGGGCAGCAAGGTGAAGGATATAGACTAAATAAGCTCATCAGGAAACCTGGTGTTGTCCTGGGAGTGGATGTGGAGTCTTTGGGGAAGGGTCAGAGAGGAGGATGCTGAGAAAACTACTTTTTTCTTGATTTATTTTTTTGCTCATTTGTTACCTCAATGAAGAAAGGCATCCACTGGCATTTCAATTATTATTTTTTATTTTAGAGGGCGACCAGCGCCCCCCAGAAGATGCCGCCCTAGGCGACCGCCTATATGGCCTGTGCCTTAAGCCGGCCCTGGGCAACTGAAACATTGGATACTGAGAACAATAATATCCATACCATGTGCAATATTACTTTTTCTATTTTGGTTGACTTATTTTACTAAATTTATCTTACTTTTATTGTTATTCTATTTTGCATTGGTGTCATTGTTACTTCTTATACACTTTATTACTCTGTTATGTTTTTTATTCTTATGTTGTTGTAATTTTGAGCAATCTTTGGCAAAAGAATTTCCTTCGGGATTAATAAAGTTCTGTCTTATCTTATCTTATGTGATGAAGCTGTTGTGTTTCATCTAAGAATGTCTTCAGTGTCAGTGCTCTCGCAGCCTCATAGGCAGATTTCTTTTTCTTTTTTTTTCTTTAAACAGTCGGTTTGAATATAGTGACCAAGTATTTATAATGCTAAAATCATCTTAGATGTTTCATTACTTTCAGTGAAGTAATGCCAAATACTGTCCTTACAACTGGAACAGGAATTATGTACACATTCACTGATATTTTATACATAGTAGGCCTGCATACATAATTGGTTATTTGCACTCAAAGTTCAGGATCCGCTGCACAGATTAACCTGGACAATTAAACTTCTGTGACATGACTACCCCGATAGCCAAAAGGTAATGCAGTTCAATGCAGTAAGGCATTATATAAGACTGTATAAACTAAACTAAACAAATGTTTAAGATAATATAAATGATTCAAGGTATAAAAAGTCAAAAAGAGCATAACAATAGAAACATGGAAACGTATGAGTAGGCTACCAGTATACTTCCAAACAGCAGCTGCACATGACATGACAATAGTGCAGTTATATTAATATCAATTACATGTAGGATGATGACATTTTACAATTTATATGTATGTTGCAAATAATGGCACATTGTGAATGTGAAGCATACAAAGTTCAGTAATAGGCAGCAGAAATAGGCTCGACTAATATATTATTTTATTTTATTTATGGATATATAAGATAAGATTAGATATTCCTTTATTAGTCCCGCTGTTTGTAAATTTGCAGTGTACAGCACCAAAGGGGATAGTGCAAAAAACAAGAAGCATCAGCTAACACAGTAAAAAAGAGCTAAACAAAGTGTAACCGAATATAAACCATTTAAATAGAAGGAAGTATAAAAATAGGAGCAGTAAATACAGTATTGACAATAAACAGACTATTAACAAAATCGCACAATTGGAAAATGACATTGCACAGTGAGAATGAAATGAATGAATGAATGAATGAGATAGTCTATATAGCCCACTGATAAGAGCACTGATGAGACAATTATTGTTATGTTTCACATTAATTGCTCCTCAGATTTTATTGCAACATTTAATTTTTTTAATTAAATTGAATCAACTTTCCTAGAAAGGTAATTTAGATCCTTTCCAGCACTTTCAACACATCTATGTCCAGCAGTGACATTTCTAACGTGACTGGAAAGAAAACAACTGAATCAGAAAAGCTTTTCATTATTTAAAAATACTTTTCAGCTTGATTTCTAATTTTTAGAGTAAATGTTAGACGTTTATAATTGTGTTGGAAATCAATGAAATACGTCGAAAGTGCGTTACGCGATGTTAAACTACATAAACATTCAGCAAGCTGCACTACAGCACCACTGGAGCTGCAGCTGGTCGAGCTGCTGTCTGTCTGTCTGTCTGTGTCTGTGCCTTTTCGGCAGATCAATGAGCTCAACCAGGGGGTAAAATAAAGTAAAAGCGACTCACTCAGTCTTTTGTTCCATATTTGTTGCCGTATCTTTCTTTTGCCAAGTTAAGCTAACCAGGCTAGCTTTGGCTAGCATGCTACAGTGACTTCTCCACACGAAGAAGAAGAAGAAGAAGAGGAGGAGGAGGAGGAGGACACTAATGATGTGTCCTGACGATGGCTTCATCTTCTGCTATTGAAAACGGTCTGAAATGCATGTTTTTACCTGTTTCTGGACGCTGGTTTACACAACCCAGAGGCTACTGCAAATCCTCTGCTGCTAGCTAATAATAATGAGCCATAGTTAGCTCACTAAGTTACTCTTCAGTCATAATATTGATTCTATCAATGGGACATTATCTTTGTTTTTAGGGATAAACTCAAATACTATTAGTTTGATCATATATTGAAAGGTATAATTGGAGCCCAAATTGCCTCCCAAATCCCTTCATGTAAAGATGTTATTTTAATTTGTGGAGATTTTTTTTACTATGTTTTACTATTTTCAAGATTCAAGATTCAAGCCCTTTGTTGTCATTGTGTAGTACAACGACATTAGATTGTGACAATCCCATAGGTGCTAATGAAAAGGTAATACAATAAAAAAAGAGATAATGCAATATAAATATACAAAATACAATATGTATTACAGATTATTGCACAAAGTGTCCATTAGATAATTATATAATTATTGTACAGCATCATATGATTATTGTACAGAGTGATCAGCATGTTATTGCACATATCCATAACAGTAGATTTACAGTATATAGATTACAAAAGTGACCAACGTGTTATTGCACATTTACATTGCACATGTTCAACTCAGACAGAGGAGATGTCAGAGTTCAATTTTACTATTTTTTCTGTCCATTATAACAAAAGTTAGGTACAAATTTTAGATTGCACACACCTCACTAATCTATCTGTGTGCCTTTGGTGAAGTGAATATTGTAATTTTTTTTAAAGGTATCTTGCAAAGAACAGTTAACTAATGACATGTTTGTGTTCCTTAATAGCAGCATGGCGTGAAGGTGACAGATGTCTGGCTCCTGACCCCAGAGATGGCACCATGCGAGAAACCACCATTAAGAGACTGACCTCCACCTCTCATCATAATAATGATACAGCATGGGTGGTATTCACTGACCATAATAAAGATGCAGAAGAGGAAGAAGAAGAAGAGGAGGAAGCTGTACCTGTCTCGAAACTCATGAGACCAGGCTCGAATCACTTCACCCAGGAGAAACCTCTGTTTCCCAGCATTGTCACAGACACCAGGCTGTGTGTCCCCTTAGAGCTGAGTGCTATTGATGGGGACAGAGTCCCCTACACCATCAACAGATACCTGAGGGATTACCAGAGAGAAGGTATCAGGTTCATTTACAACAACTATATCCGCTCCAGAGGTTGTATCCTGGGGGACGACATGGGCCTGGGAAAAACCGTACAGGTACAAAGTGCATTAGCTGCACATCTTTTTTTCAGATTTGTTTAAATGTCTGCATGTTTTCCTCACACGGCTGTCTCTCTCGCTTTCGTTCTCGCCACCTCTTTGATCGTTTCTTAGGTCATTGGTTTCCTTGCTGCTGTGTTGCACAAAACAGGCACATGGGAGGATGTCAAGAACAACAGGCCTCAGTTTCTGCAGAGTCAGATGACCTCCAAGCAAAGTAAACCCAACAAAGTGGGTATTGAAATATGCTGGTTACATAAAGACATCATATGAATCATAAAACTTGTTAGGACAAATAAATACCGCGTGCATTCAATCAAGTGCAGCAACAGATATGAGTGTTGATTTGTCATCCTCATGATGTTGGTGTTTCCGTGATCTCGTCTAGGTGTTCCTCATCGTGGCCCCACTGTCAGTGCTTTATAACTGGAAAGATGAGCTGGACACGTGGGGTCACTTCCAGTGTGTGGTGG
>CAKALG010047303.1:0-11679 GCA_916700815.1 Helicolenus hilgendorfi
GCCCTCCGCGGACTCGCCCCAAACTGGCCTCCGACGGTCACAACCCATGCACATTCTCGCTGTCAGGTAGGAGTACAGTATATGTATATACTTATATTTATTTTGGTTGTATGGCAGCCACCAAAATCTAATGGATTGTTCATTGTGCTACACCCCACCCCTACAAAATATTTCATTCAAATCCATCGCAGACTTTTGGAGAAATCATCCAAACGGACAAACCAAACCAACAAACCAACACCTGTGAAAACATAACCTCCTTCCTAGGCCTTCAGCCTTGGCGGAGGTAATAATTCAACGAACAAGCTGTAATTTTATAGTAAAAAAAATAGATACAAAATTTAGTAAACTCTGTTGTATCCACTAACTCGTATTTAATTTAACAAGTATTTGATTGAAATGAGTTAGTATTCAGTCATCTTTAACTTCTTCATGGTTTATTTAATAGGGACCAAATACAATGTACATAGACAACTTAAAAACAGCTATCTGATGCCAGTATCATAGTGCTTATAGCGGATGCTAATTTGCATTTGTGTATTTGGTTGTCTGACTGCACTCTTTGTGGGTTGCATGGCCTATTTATGTGATGCAGATATGCAGCTGTATGCGTATGAGGGCGTTTTCTATTGCGTATGTGATGGTTTTACGGTTTTCTGGAAACTGACAATCTTATCTGGCAACCCGGTCTACCTGTCTGTCTCCTCACCTCCTCTCTCTACCTGCACGCACACATGGCGCGTCACCGGAGTCCTCCTAGCTTACCTGTAGTGAGTACTAACCAGGCCATACGAGCCATGCTCGTTGTTTACGTTCATTATGATGTGTTTTTATTATCATAACTTTCGGGAAGTGGCTTTGTAGGCTTCTTAAGTGGCTTATTTAGCGTCTTTTGGAGCTAGTTAGCTTCTCGTGCTGCAGGCTACTATCAGGTGGAAGAGTTGGCGACACTTTTTTTTTTTTTTAAATCTATTGTAGGCCTACTCTTTCTCCAATGTTACCTCCTACCCAAGCTTTTTAATTTCATGTGACCTTACTTGGGCTTCAGGAAAATCTCCACAATACTCTGACATTTTGCACACCAAACAATTGATCGAAAAATCAAAGAAATATTTGGCAGATTAATCAATAATGCAAAAAAAAGTCGTTATAGTTGCAGCCTTTATTGAATGTATTCAACACATAGTTGAAGTTAGTTGTTTGTCAGTAAAATGTGTGCATTCATCAGGTGTTTAACTGTGACGTCATACATCTTAGACACCATCAAAAGTGAAGATTTTTATTTAACCAGGTTAGTCCCATTGAGACCAACGATCTCTTTTACAAGGGAGACCTGGCCAAGATAGCAGCAAGACAGTTATAGTAACAGACAACACATAAATGAACAATATTAAAACTAGCTCATACAAAACACTTGCACACAGACAACCTGGAAAGATCTTGTAGATAAGCATGCACATATACAGCAGTTAAATAAGACCTCAATTGTGCATAGTCAGACACATACAGACACATGGAAGCATGACACTAAACTTTAAGCCGACTCCTTCCAGCCTCATACATCTCTACATCACACATGCAGAGAGCTCTTTGTCTCTCCACACTGGAACAGCAGCCTCTCACTCCACACCATCATTCCTCACCAAACCTCCCAATAATTGCGCGTAACGTTTCCTCCCCGCTCCCTATCTGTAGCCTTTGGATGACCCGTTCCTCCTTGTCACTCCCTCTTTGTCTCAAACTACACCAGCGGGAGGAGAAAGGTAAAAAAAAAAATCTCATTTATTTTAGTGCCAAGTGCAAATGTTTCTCTCTGTTTGAAGAGTAGTAACCCATATTCTCCCTGAGGCTGTTATTGTATGCATTTTAAAAGTGGGTATATGTGTTCACTCACACATACACACTCTACAGAAGTATGGTTGCATGCGTACAGTGCACACAAACACAAAGGCATTCACAGCAGAGCTGGTGTCGGCTCCAATTATTCGCCTTTTGGAGTATATGACAGAAACAGAGGAGGGATGATCAGGTAATGGAGTATTCTTTCTTATGATCTCTCTCTCTCAAACACACACACAGACTCTGAAGTTCTTATTATTCAGGGCTGACCTCTGGATAACCCTGTTCTCAAGCTCAGATGGGACAACATCAAAAGGCCCGTTCCCTTTTGAACTTGCTGGGTTCTGCAGAGAGAGACGGTTTGATCGAGAAAAGAGACTAAGAGAAAGAGTCTCCTACAGTGATTCTCTGAGCTAGCTAGGATTTCACAAACTGACCTGCACATGAAAAAAAAAAATCCTGAAAAGTTTATGATCAGCTGTCAAATCATCATTCCTCTCGCAGGCCACGAGCTTACGCCGTACTGTGTGTGCCTAATTTAAAAACTGCTTTAAAGTGATGTCTTGATGTAATATTGATGTGTGATAAATATTGCAGAAAATTAGCTGGCACGCTGCGGGGGTCTGTGATTTCCACTTGCTGGGAGTCTGTTCATTATGGGGAGATCAGATGGAAACAGACATGAGCCTGGATACTGTACAGCAATGCTTTATTAATTCCAGCTCTCTCTCTCTCTCTCTCTCTCTTTCTCTCTCTCTCTCTCTCTCTTCTGCACATATTTCACATGTGTCAGCGGCTCTCATTTCAAAGCTCTCCCATCTCACTTTGCAAGAGGCTGTCCCAGGTCACGACCTTAGACTTCAGTGCATATATATTGCATATATATTATTATTATTATTATCAGCGATGCACACAGGATAATACTAAAAGTATGTTCTGTTCCTCTGTCCATTGTCCAGGAGGTTGCAGGAGGAGGAGCTGAGGACATCGTCTCTCCCGGCCATCCCCAACCCCTTCCCCGAGCTCTGCAGTCCAGCCAGCTCCCCTGTCCTCAGTCCTGGTTCTCTACCTCCTGGAGAACCCTCCGCTGACATATATGTAAGTCAAACCCTACGAAGACACACTGTAGAAACTTTCCACACACTTTTTCAGGAATTAAGTTGAATACTTCCCAGCAGGGCTCTTTTATGGGTTTCATATTTTTACTACGCATTATAATTTGGTGTGGTTGCACTGGATACAAAACATTGCCTCCATACGATACGGGCGACCGTGTCAGCAAAACAGGATATGAGACACCAGCTGATTTATTTTTATGTTGATAACTGAGACATGTGTGACTCAAGTGACTTGTTTTGAAGGATGCAGTTTGCATTTGAATATCGTAAATCAGCTGTATTTAGTGGTCAAGTGTGTCGGACATAAGCATTTAGGTATTTTCACTGCTTCTACATCTGCCCTGTGTTTTGCTCATTGGAGGCATGTTGATTGCTTGCACGTGACAGCGCTGTACTGTACAGTGCATGTGTGTGCTCGAGAGGGGTTTGCGGCTTTGTTTGAAAAAAAAGAGTGAGGTGAAGTGTGAAGGAGCAGAGACCGTATGTGTGTGTGTGTTTGTGTGTGTGTACCTGCACACATGGCTGCGTTTCTGTGAGCCTGTTTGTGTGTTCATGTGTTGACAACAAGTTCGAGACTTGGTCTGTCTATTCCTGGAAGTCTGAGTCCCCCCATCGTCCCTGTTAATGGTCTTCACATGGGGCCAGCCAATGCTGGTTACAGTAACATACCGGCTTACAGTAATGTGAGGGCGGACTATTTCTCATAAATACTCCCCCTGGCTGTGATTCTGGTCGGTTCTGGTCATGGCTGTTATGGTACGAGATCATAGGCTGCAGTTCCAGTTAAGTCGTTATGTGCCAAAATGCAAGTCTGCGTGTAATATGACCTGCTCTGCTCTCTCAAACGTCAGCTCATAAATCACTTGATGAATTGATAAACCTGTGGCATCCAGTAAATGCTGGGGAAGTTGTGGCTTTGAATTACCACCTGTGACATAAATAAGTCTCTTAACTGGTTAATGTCGGACTGAGTCATGAAAGATTAGATTTTGATCTAGTCGTCACAAGCGGGAAAGTTGTGTCTCTCTTTGTGGGAATGTCACAGGCTTGAACTACTAGCTGCGGCATAAATTCAACACTGCCTGGTAAATCTTAGTTCATACGGTAAAGAGGTCAAAGATTAATGTCTTACTAAGTGGTTATGAGCTTTGCATTGAATTATTAGCTGCGACATAACTTTGGCTCCGTGTAAGTAAAGCAGGCGTGTCTGGTAAATATTCAGAACCCAATTTATTAGACTGGTCGACCTGCTCGGGGACGGGAATGTTGTTGGTTTTTGAATTCCCATACGGCCTGTTAAGGGTGCAGTATAAACCAGGAAGTGGAGTGGGGGATTAAAGGAAGGGGGCGGGGGAGTTGGAGATTGGCAGCCGAGGTAAATTATTTCTGTGATCATACATTACGATGAAGTGTCTGTAGAAGTGTGTTTTTTTGAGCCACTCAGCTCTATTCGAGGCTGCTAAATCTGTCTCTGACATTAACCACAGTTATGGCCCCACATCACAGCAATCCTGTTTCCCATTTCCAGTCCTTTAAAGAGCAGGAATGAATGGATTTTTGTCTTAAAACCCAAACATGTCTGCACCCTTAAACCTCACAAAAAATGCTTATATATCGTTCCCCTAGTATAATTTAAATATAACAATTCCGGTTTTCTTTTTGGTCATACAGAAGAGACCTCAAAAGAAGTGAACCAATGCTCAATTTTTTTTAATTTTTTTTTTACTTTATCTTCAATGCACAGTGCTCATTTCACTGTGAGACGTTTGCTTGTGCAACATGAGAGTTAGTTTAGTTACCAGAGCTTTATAATTTTGTCAGTCACATGAGAGAATAAGAGTTCACCTGGAGTGTAAAAAAGAACATTTTCATCATGTGTTGAAACATCGCCATACATCTGCTCAGAATATACTGAAATGCCTGTAAAGGTAAACCATTGCTAGACACTTTTACTGGTTTCGTTTTGCATGGACCCCCAAACTTTTTCAATGAAGAGTCAATGCTGAGAAAGAGCCGTGGAAAACTCCCTTGAGTAAACTGCTGTGCATCCATCCATGCATATGGGTGTATTTGTTTTTTAGACGTGTGTGTGTGTTTGCGCTCACGTCTGCCTGTTTGTCTTTGTGAGTTCTGTAAACTATTTACAGCATTGGCAGTGTCTATCCATTGTTGATGGCAATGGAAAGTATGTCTCATTGTGGTTGCTCTGCAGTGGAAATTCAATTCAGCACCTTTCTGTTTAAAAAAAAAAAAAAAAAAAAAAACTCCCGCAGAGCCGTCTCATCACACACATGTGCTTTTGGGGTCCAGCTCCAGAGGCATGTGGAACAGCGGTAACACTGCTTTCTTGCAAACACATATTCCTCCCTTGAGTGGTTCAGATCTGTTTAGGGTTTGACAAGTGGGATGGTGGGCAGGTAAATCATTGCTCCCCCCCAGCCCACTCTTCCAAGACCTCTAACCATAATCATTTCAACCACATGTGCTCTGTTTGGTGCCAGTTCTTTGTCTTTATCTCTGGTTGTCAGTCTGTGTCTCTCTACCCCTCTCCCTGCCCTCCAAAACCTTCAGCCAGCCTGCTGGTGAGAAGTTTCTCTGTTTAGTTTACTGAATTTTCCAACCTCCGGGCGCTTTCTGACAAACTCTCATGCTCGTGTCCCTCGGTTCCCTCCTTACCTCACTCCTTGGCCTCCGTGCAGGAGGCACGAGGACGCAGCGCTGGGCTGTCAGGAATCACTGGGCACGCTGTTTGACACGGCCATATGACTCCCAATTACCTCACTTTCCTCCGCTCTCCTCTCCCTCCTGTCCCTCTCCATTTCCCCACTCTTAGTCTTCGTAGCTTTATATTCTTAAAACGGAAACTCTGATAATAGAGATGCAGTGAAATGACTAGAAATAAAGAAAGCGCAGCGTTAAAGTAATGTAGTCGCTCATACCGTTTACGACAGGTGTGTGCGTGCCAAACTTAATCTTACAAGCTGTTGTTCTGAAAGTGTAGCATCAATGAAACATACAAGAATGAATACATTTGGTTAATTTTGGGAGCTGCAGGATGATTAAGAACATCGAACTGGGAAGCTGCCATCTATGAGCACTGGCACCAGTCCAGTGTGGTATGTGTGAAAGTGTGCACAGATGGGCACATATCCTTAGAAAAACTGACTTCCTGTGCCTGCTGAGGATTACTATCAACAAAATCTGGGCTTTATGGAAGTCTAAACCTCCATACATCCCGTATAGAGCCAAATGGCCAGAGAGCAGGTATTACAACCGCGCTAGCCTTAAGAAAATACTAGGAGCTTGGCCCGTGTAATCCATGTCGTGCAATGGAAAAACCTATAAGAAGCCTTGAATGCAAGGCAGTTAGCTAGTATATCCATTAATTTTCTCAGTCTAGAGTCTTGACAGTCTGTCCTCAGTAGTGCCATAGAGAGTGCCGTTATGTACCTACTTGGACACTGTGTTCCCATAGCTGCCCCAGTCGTTCTAGTGTGGGAACACTGATTTGATCACTGGGTTGCCAGATTTTGCTGGATTTACTGTACTTGGGACTGGATGTCCTGTAGCTCACTGTGCTCTATGGTATGGCAGGATCCCCACACCCTGTCTCTGCCTCCCTTTCTCGTCTGCGTTTCATTATCTTTCTATTGGTGCGTCTATCTATCTCTGTGTCTTGCCAGTGTTTATCTCACTCCGTCTGTCACAAGTCTTCCTCCGTCATCCTGTTGTTCTTTACGCCGAACTTTTCGTCCAGCCAGCATTCCTGTTGATCTTGAGTACTGTGCAGCGTGTCCTGTGACAAATTAGCTCACTTGATGAATACTTATTCACACATGATGAAGTAAGAGGCCTAGAATAACGCACGGTGCCAGACAGGCAGCGGAGGTTGGGTTGGCACTAATAACGTTAGCAAATGAGCTGCCGGTGCTCAGTGCCAGCATCGTTGTGTAGTTGCACAGGACTGGCTAAAATATAAGGCTACTGCTTTCTTTCTATAGCACGCAGGTTTAAGCAAACTCCAGCGTTAACAGTAGGAGATGGCTGAGTATGTAGTATGTTTGGGGTTATGCAAATATTGCATCTATTTATTTATTTATAATCAGGATGCAGTTTGTGCCAAAATATGCACATAAGCATTTTGTACATATCTTTTGAACGTGGGTGATACGTGAACGAATCTATATGTGCTGCACATACATACTGTACATAATAAAAATATGTGGAATACATTTGGCTGTATTTATATTATTATTATTACTTGTTATATCCTTTTCTGTCTACTTCTCATTTGAATCGTATTCTTGGAATCTGCTGAGCTACAGTATCCATGAAGGGATCAATAACATTAGGTGATACTGATCACTTTTCCACCTCATCTCACTTTTCCTTCACCTCTCTCGCTCTCTCGCTCTCTCGCTCTCTCTTTGCTCTCTCGCTCTCTCTCTGCATGACTGTGCCTCCAGTCGAGTTAGCCAGACTTCAAAGCTGTGACACCTACTTATCAAAGAAAGTACCACAGTATCAAGTGTACTGTACTGAAGTATGATTTAAATGAGCTCATGATGTTAGCAGCCTCCATATCAGCTCGTAGAAATCATGCAACCTGTTTTTAAATGAATAAGAATTATGTAAGATTGAAATGTAGTTAATCGATTATACTGGTACCACTACCAGCTTTTAGTCAATTACTCACTGTGGGCTGAAAGAAGTAGCCAGGAAGGTGTGATGCAGTAATGTGACAGACAGCATACCGTCTCCCTTTGATTCTCAGTGTCGTACAAGCTGCTGAAAAGACTCTGAAATATCATTATCGTGACTCCTGATATGCTGCAGAATATGAATGTTGCATACACTCACTCATACAGTCCGCCCCAGCAGCTGGAAGAAATCTGTAAGTGGCCAAACTTTTATATGAGGGAAAGTTTTTCAACATATTCTCGGTCTAGGAGTGCACAATTAATCAAAATTTTATCAAAATCACATTATGGCTTACTGCAATATTCAAATGGCAGGAGGCGCAATATTTGTTAAAGGCTAAATATGCGTCAAACAGCTTGTGAAATAGTCATGAAATTGAATCTATTTGATTTGTGTACATAGACATACACAAATTTTCCTCTTTTTTTTCGTGACGCTCAGCATGACTTTCAACAACACGTGTCAAATTCCGCTTCAGTCTTTTCAAAATAAAACTACTTAGTTAGGCTTAGGAACAGATCGACTTGGTTAGACTTAGGCAACAAAACTACTTATGTTATGTTTAGAAAAAGATCGTGGATTGGGTTAGCGTAACTCTAGAAGTGACGTAACTTAAGAAAAGTTACGCGGCAAAGAAATCAACTTTAACTTGAGGTTTCACACGGGACACGAACACCAGTCTCTTTTTGCCAAAATACAACGCTGACATTTCATCATCTTATGAAGTCGATATGGCAAACGTGTTATAGCACATCAGAGACACATCAGAGAACGTGCAGACACAGAGCAAGATCAGCTATTTGTTGCCTGTGTCCACCTGATTAATGCAAATTCAATATTCACTCCCCGTTTAGCTGTTTTCTTGTCTCCACCGATTCGTGAAAAAAAAAAACCTGGCTCTTTAGCTGCTTATAAATGAAGTCACTTCATTGCCGAGTGGTGTCTATAAAGTATAAACATTAGCTTCTACAAGTGGATTACCCATTTAAGAAAACAGTTTTACACAGTGAATACTTGAAGCAGCCATTCTAGTCGCTGAAAAGAGGGCAGCAGGATTTAAACTAGAAACACCCGGCGGTATATAAATGATGGGCATCGATCCATCCCTCCTTTCTCTCTGTTTGCGCTGAAGCACGGCATTCCTTGGCTGCCTCCTTCCTCGATGTTGGAACTACTCCGGGTCAAAGGGCAGATTTTTCCACTGTAAACGGAAAAGCAGAGTGGAATGCTGTCGATGCCCAAACCGTTGGCCCCAATGTGTGGGAACGTCTGTGGGCGCGTGCACGAGTGTGTGTCTTTTAAAAGTGCGGCTTGTGGGGAGGTTCAGTTTTGTGTGTGTGTGTGTGTGAGCGTGCGCCTATATGTATGTTTGTCTTTTACAAGCAGGGATACGTATGCGTGTGCATCTGTGAGAGCTTTAGGCAGTATGTTTATGTGTGTGTGTGTGTTCTGCTTCTCATTGTAGCACTGATGTGTTCTGCAGGCCGCACTGTGCGGAGATCAAAGGTGACGCAGCGCCAGAAATCTGCTGGCATCAGCTTGCTTTTAAATGGATCTTAAAGGGAAATACGGGACCCACACACACACACACACACACACACACACACACACACACACACACACACACACACACACAGACACTTGTTGTATTGCGTAATCACCGGCTAGTCACGCTTATATGTTTGTGGTGTGTGATTTGCACTGTTTATGCCACTTGGATTGTTTATATCTTTGTGATTATTGTAATTGATGTGAGTATAAATAATGCGCTCAAACTGGATGTTTTATTGAGCTTGTGCGTGCGGGCATCCATGTGTGTATAGTTGATGCATGCCTGCCTGCCTGCTGGCCTCATTATTCCTAACATTACATCTAGTCTCTGAGCCATAGGCACACACACACACACACACACTCACACACATGCATGTTATTTGATGCCCTGTGTGGCAGAGGTAAAGAGAGCATGCAGGCAGTACAGTAACCCTTTTGTCTGCTCGCTTTCTCAAACAGACACTTTCATGTCAACGAATACACAAATTGCATTGAGCGGATTTGCAGCATTCGGTGCTGTGAAATACAAATCATTTGACCGCTGTTGAACAAATGCTACCTGGAGAAGAGACAGGCAGGTTGTGGTCGAGTCTGGAACATCTCATGTGTCAGGGCCATATTTATCCCCCGGCTGCTAAATGGAAACATGCCTCGACCTGCTACTGCCATACACACACACACACACACACACAAACAGACACACTCAAACACACACACACATGGCCTGTTGTTGAATATTGAAGGTGGGCTGGCATGATTCGTCTGAGTAATGGCTCGGTTTAGATGAATACGACTTTAAAGTTGGCACCGGACAAAGCCACTTGGGAGCAGATCACCATCACATAACTTGTGCATAAAGAACTTGAAGTTTAGCGCATTAGCATATTACCAAGGGCAGTGCTTATAAAATGTGCCATGAGGTAGACACTGTCGCAAATACTTAAGTCCCACCAAAATTAAGACTATCCTAGAGGAACTTATTTCGTGGCAGACGCTCGGAGAAGTAGCCCACTTATGCATAGACACAAACAGTTGTTTGAAAATCATCCTATTACATGCTAAATTAATTTACTCGCTTCCAGTAAAAATGGGTCAGTGTCACTGCAACCGCTAAGCCATCTGCAGCTAACATCCAACGCCTACGGGAAAAACCGCATGTGATGAGCACCATGTGACAGCCGTGAGCCAACGTAGAAGCAGCAGTAGTCTAAAATAAATTCCAGCTGTAGTGATTATGCGTAAAAAAAACAATGATGTCGCTGCTAAAATGCTCACAACAATTGATCAGGCATCAGAAAGTGTCTTTAGCTATAGGCTGCTGCATAATACAAGCACAGAGGAAGTATGGGGACACTAGAAAGACATTGATATACTAGAAAGCAAAATACAGCCTTATTAAAAAAAAAAGAAAAGTTATCAGCTGCCAAACATGGTGCTGTAAGAATAACAATGTCTAAAAATGATCAAGAGACAGTGTGTTTGAGTGAAGCTCTTCAGAAACTTTGACCAGGTCATTCACTGAGTTTGTGCACAGCATACATTGTGACTAAAGTAAATACAACAACGATCATCTTAAAGCTCATGGGAAACCAAGCAGGACAGGTAGTTTCACAAAGCAGTTTAAATAATGCCCGCCAATCAATAAAGCAATAAGGGCAGATACAGTAGACATGAACAGGGCCGTCTCTAGGGTAAGGGTTCAACCCCCCAGAACCCTAACCCTAGCCCAGGGGTCAGCAACCTTTACTATCAAAAGAGCCATTTTAGGCAAAAAAAAAAAAAAAAAAAATCGGTCTGTAATACAGCCTATAGAGTAAGTATATAGTATATAAGTCTAATGCAGTGAGGGCCAAAGTGCAAATGTACGACGGATGTACGAGGGAGATTTCCAGAATAAAGTCATATTATGAGAATAAAGTCATAACTTTAAGAGAAAAAAAAGAAAATAACATAAAATTACTAATTTATAATATTGTGACCTTATTCTCGTAATATTAGGACTTTATTCTCGAAATCTCAGATTCATTTTTTATCCCTCAATGTGGCCCTAATACTCCGTCGTACCGTCGTACCATAGACCTACAACAATGATAAATTAAAACTAAAATGAAAACAAAAAACAGTTATTCATTTTCATTTATAAAAATCCACAGGGAGCCACTGGAGAGGGGTTTTTAAGAGCCGCATGTGGCCACAAACCACAACACACATCAGACATCACAATGGTTTTAAGCCCAAAACTAATATTTTTATTTTCATAAATAACTGTATTTATTCTAATATAAATAATCAATTGGTCCCTGATATTGTTGGCTTAAAAGTGTTAAGTCAGTCGCTCTACAACAACGAGAGTTACAAAGGTGAAAAGTGAATTTCGTTATTTATTTATTGGTTCGTTTGTTACCTCGATGCAGAAAATGAAGAGGGCCGCCCACCAGCTTTCTTTTTTTTCTTCTAGAAGGCGACCAGC
>CAKALG010047305.1:0-19090 GCA_916700815.1 Helicolenus hilgendorfi
TACTGTCGTTTTACTGCCGTGTTACTGCTGTGTAACTGCCGTGTTACAGGCATTGTTCAGAAAACAAGCATTTCGTTAATTAAAAAAATTAAAAAAACGTTATTTGTACCATCTTTCTGTGTAAATATCTCATGTTACAACGTGGACACCTGCGGCTTATAGACAAGTGCGGCTTATGTATGTACAATTTTTTTTTTCTTTTTAAATTTAGTTGGTGCGGCTTATATTCAGGTGCGCTTAATAGTCCGGAATTTACGGTAGTCCTACGATATGTCAGTAAGTAGTAGATCTGCCCCTTCTTAGTC
The DNA here is from genome assembly GCA_916700815.1 of Helicolenus hilgendorfi. NCBI lineage: Eukaryota > Metazoa > Chordata > Actinopteri > Perciformes > Sebastidae > Helicolenus > Helicolenus hilgendorfi. Next base: position 306 of record CAKALG010047305.1, read on the forward strand.
GATTAGTCATTTTTAAAGCTTTTTTCATTTCTAAGAAATGTATGATGTATGATCATGAGCATATCTCTGGTAAACACAAGATTTGAAGTGGTGCTTTTATGTGATTCTTTGTGGAGAAACTCAAAGTTTTGCAGATCTTTGGACGAGGATAGCCTTAGCAAATAGTTTAATATTGCCCATCTCAGTTGCCAGCAGCCTGATGTGACATCTTCAGATTGCTTGTTTTTGTCCAACCAACAGTCCAAACCCAAAAGGACTAAGCAATTGTTTTGCATTTTTGCTTAAAAAAACGATTTAAACAATGAATCAATGATTGTTAATATCCCATTAATTGATTATTTGACTGATTGTTTCAGCGCTGTGCCGAACAACAACCTCTCTGCATTGTCAAGTCCCCGGCTATAAACTGCATTGTGAAACAGGCTTCGTCTAACAACAAGCTAAATCATTTATGGTTCTTTTTTTAAATTTTTTATTAATAGGAACACAATGGGAAAAGGAGTACAAAGGAAAGCTGATGTAGTCAACATTTAAGCATGAAACTTAAATTAATTACTCTCCGAGACAGTATGTATCCATCTAAATCCAGACACCCTCGTTCCCACAAGACATCAGACGATATCTGCATTGTTGTAATGGCACTAAAAAATAATAATAATAATAATAATGGCAGTATATATTGTGAGATCCCTGCAGATCCATAGCAGAGTCTCAGCCCTCAAGCAAAAGAAAGACCCTGATGAATATTCAAGATTCACACAATAGTGGGGCCAAATCACTCCGCTGAGATTGACGCTTTGAAGTCCCAAAGAATGCTGAGGGGGAAGAAAAACGTCATTCATAAGGAGTGAAAGGGCTGTCACAGCGAGATTCGCCCTCCTTCCCCTCCCTCCGTCTGTCACGCTGTCTCATTCTCTCACTCCGTCTGTCTCACTGTCTCTCTCTTTCATGATGTGACGACGTAGTGAGATATTGAAAAACGCTGAAACATCAAGATCATTTTTGATTCAATTCTTTAGGCCAATATTCATGTTGTTAACCAGTATGAGTACTATCAGTTCTGAAGAATTATGGCAATGATCTTAAATGAAGTGATCCTATAATAATAATATATCACACGTCGCTGTTTAATTCAGGATCTGACCTGTCTGATGGAAGAGAGCAATGCTTGTAAAGTCATAACTCAACAAGGAGAGAACAACGTGACATATCCAAATACTTGAATTTACAGCATTGAGATGTCCATAAAGATGCAATGTGTGCAGGTAATAATTAAGTTTGTTGGAACGGCACAGTTTCTGTGAGCTGATTGTCTGTGTCAGGCAGTAAATGTCAAAACTTTTGTGATACCCATAAATATTTCACTTAACACGGCTCCTAGCCAGTTAAGAAAACTGAACCCAGAGACGGCATGCAAAGCAGCAATTTGATGCATTTTTTTTTTTTTTTATATATATATATAAAGCACAGTATGTGCATGCAATATGATATCATCTCCAATCATAATATATGTAATTCTATTTCACTATATCATAAAATATGTTTTCTAAAAATGTCACTGCCAAAAAAATAACCAAATGATAAATCTCTTTTTGGTTCAATTAAATACCTGACAAATCAAGGTGATTCATCACATTGATGCAAAAATCCTGTAAATCTAATAATACCTTAAAGTAAAAATTGTAGGAAATGTAGTATAAAGAACACTCCACTGTGTGCATAAAATCGGAGTAAAAGAAATAAAGAATTTTATGCAATCAGAACAGTGGGATCTGCATTTACATTTATCGCAGTCCCTGTAACATCCAACATCATAGCACTTTCAGAGGACATATACACTGAGAGGGCACATGCAATAATGCATTTACAGAGTTTATCTTTGCATGTAAACTATTAATTAAAAATCGATAGAGTTAAGAAACAATGCAGTATCACGATACTCAATATTTTCCTACACCCCTACCATAAAGTAGTCGGGCACATTCATTTGCAGGACCGCACACAATCTGAGATCCCTGTCCAACAAAGGATTCAATTCAAACAAAGCCCATGGCTTTCTCCCACCTAAGCGACCTTTTCCGTCACTCCACTCCATCACCAAGCACTGGACGTGATGTGAAACGGCCCTCTCCACTACAATGCCTCATTTTGTTTTTATTCACCTAATTTCAGACACCTCAAGGACTTGGTGTACAGATGAAGAAGACTCTGCTCTTTGAGTGGGTTATCCAAGAATCCAAGTGGCAACAAGAACCCTACCATCTAATGTTCAATGTTTGAAGCAGTTGAACCAGTACAGTTTGAAGCTTGAAGCTACCTCGAGGGGAGTGGTTAACGGTTAAACGGCAATACTGTGAATTGGCAAACGCTGCAAATATAAATCGTCGACAGAACCTCAGACGGATAATTATAACGTCTCTGAGAGCATTTTTACAACATGCTTTTACAACAATGTCTCAAACTTATTTTATAGAAGAGGCTCACACTCATTGCCTTGCAAATCTCTGTGATAACATGGAGTTACATTTTAGACTGTATATGTAATAACGGTCAGCTAGATCTGCCTGTCATTTGTTTTCTATTTATTCCATTTGTAATGCAATATACTTCCTTTATAGGTTTGGTGAGATAACCCTGATGTTATCTTGAACAACTAAGCTGTGGTACATCACAGCAACGTGTAAACTAAATGGTCAGGTTTCCTTATAAACTTTTCTTTACCCACTTATGTAGCGTCTTCATGAGAACCTTATCAAATCACTCGACGGGACAAGAATGTTGTAATCTCTTTATATTGGACCACTAAACACTGAAACTGAAAGGCTGCGATTACAACAATGCACAAGGGCCTTTCTGTGGACCAACTGGTGACTGCACCTGAAACACACCTGTGGCTCAGGTTTCACCCGTGGGCACCGGTGGTTACAAAACAGCCACACAACCTTACAGATGGATTCCATGTAAAGAAGTGTCTGTCTGGCTCCGAAGGTGCCGTTAAGAAAGTGCTCTGTGATTTTCCACGGCCGGGGCAACAACACGCGCCGGCCAAGAACAGCAGAATGAAATCCTTCCCCTCTCTCTCTGTCTCCCTCTCTCAGTCTCTGTACCACTGAAGGTCACTGGGCCAGGTCTTGCTGGATCTCTACTGAGTAAACCTCCTTGTTTTTGTCAGAAAGGCCTGGCTGCCAGCGGGCTGTGCTTAAGTTAATTCCCCCTCAGAGCTCTGTTCCTAATCATTTTCTGGCCACTTGATCACTCTACTCTTACATAATGGTATGCACTCACATTGCAAACATGCACCAAACCAAAGGCAACATTTTGTTTAAATTACACTGTGCAGCAGTGTGTAAACCTATAATTAATCATTTGGAACTGCTGCAATGACAAAAGACATTTCAGAGGAGAAAAAGCATGTAAGTAACGTTTTACAGATTTGAGGCTACATCAATGTTTTTACAACCTATAGTATGTTTCAGTTCAGCAACTTACTTAAATGTGTTATTGATAACATTTTTATGTGGATGATTTTTTATTTTTATTTTTATTTTTTTAAATAATACATTGCCAGAGCTTTTAGAAAGGTGCCGAATAAAAAAGTGTTTTTTCCTAAAAAAAGTTCTGATTGTGAATTAATTATTTAAAAATGTTTGGCGGGTCCAAAATGAAAAGTTTTTGTCTCTCTGTGGAACTCTGTGGAAGATTCTAACAAGGCTTGTGAGCCAATAAAATGACGTTGGCATCACATGGTATCGCTCGGTCGTCAGTTAGTGTGGAAAAAAACGTATAAATGGCTGAGATTGACAGTAATTGCCTGGCAAGGACTTGTTGTGAAGTGAATGCAATGGAACGGGGAAGGGAGAATGCAGCAGCTGAACGTCATCAATCTTATCAAAGCACCTTTAATGCCAGCTTTTCCAGCAGCACTAACAGTTGTATGCTTTTTGCATTGATTGACATTTAGAGACAGAATGAGACAGAAAATCAGCTCAGAAAGTGAAAGTTTAGAAACCATCCACAACATCCACCTTGGTGAATCAGAATATTCTACTAAATAAGGATTACACAAAGTCGCTTCTCAGTAATGGAAAAAGAGGAACAAGCGCTCACAATTCAAAGTGAAAAATCAGAGATTTTCTCAACATGGCTTTTGTGCAGCAGGAATTGGGAAACCGAGGCTCTTCTTGCCAAGTCAACCAGGAGCATTTAATGAAGGGATTGTTGCCGAGTGTCCGCTGGGCTGCGTCGGGCAGACACCGCGAACCAAAGGGTCTAATTAAGGGGTTCCTCTGACGGTCAGACAAAGCAGACAGCAGGGGTCAAGACACTGGCCCACAAACTGGCTGTGACCCTCACACCTGCCTGGTTGCATTATACTGCAACATGTCGGCGCACAGTGGACACGCTCGCACCGACACATCATTACTGAACTGGTGCCTTATACCACACACACACTGACACAGAAATGGGGAAAGAGACAGAGAGGCAAGTGATCATGCCGGGGTGTCAGTGCAGAGCATCTTGTATCTTAAAATCTGTATATACAAAAAGAGAAAAAAAGATGCACCTTAAGAGTTTAAATGACATGCAGACTTTGTTTTTTACGCATATTCATGGAGAGCGGTGTTTTGGCTTAGTTACTTAGAGAACCTTGACATTAACCCACAATAAGTGAAGCCTGGCAGGCTGCTGAGGGGCCCCATATACGAGTGTGTCAAAAGTTCATGCCCTCCTTCCATCGTTCACGCTGCAAAAACAAGAAGATCACCCAGTGTGAGCTATAGCCCCGCCACTAACAAGACCGATTGCTACAGAGGGCCTCCACCTGTCTCTTGCTCCAATTAGTCCTGCAAGCCACTGAAGTGCTAAATAACCAGCAGGGAGGGAAGTGACAGAACAGCAACAGGGTGAAAGAAATGAAAAAAAAAAACACAAGAAGAGCATGGAGCAGAGAATGGAGGATGAGCAGAGACAATAGTTTAGCTTTTCCTTTACATTTCAGTTTAAAAGACAGCATTTTTTTAGGAAAGAGGAGGAAGCATTACGTTTAGGGGGAAGTTAAGATGTCCCAGTTTAGTCACCCGGAGCACTTGCCTCCTCTAAGGTTCACAGGAGGCTGTAATTATGGGAAACTGGTGGTGTATTTACCATATCACATGCTCTTTAACAAGCACTAATTGTGTGTGTGCACTAAGCGCGTGTAGGAATGTCGTACCAAAGCTGCAGGAAATGTTTAATGAAGAGAGCCGCTTGGACGACATGGTTTGTGTCAAATCTGTCAAAAACAATATAAACCGGAAAGTGTGAACCCGAGGTGACTGGGACAGACCGAGAAACGAACGAGGGTGGTCACTAAACGGCCAGCTTTTTCATTCTTGTCTGTGACAACAGCTGTGGGTATGCAGATTCATTTAGTTTTAAAATGACAATATCTAATGTTTACCTGTTTTACAATAAAGAAGGTCAACATGTCCTGTGGTTAGGAAAAGAAAATACGAGAAAATGAGAACACACAATGTAAAAACAACAGCAACAAAGGCATTTTTCACACTACTGATCATTTTCATCTGACTTTCATCAGTTTTTTTTCAGAAGAAACAACCAATACAAAGACTTAGTGATCCCTTTACAGGTGGAAACACAGAGTTCAAAAGTCCAACTGACCAATCACAGCATGGGCAATCTGACCAATTTCAACATTCTCCTTCAATGCAGATCAATACTGGTTTAAAAATAGCATCCTCAATATCATCTTGTAGATTTGTTTTGTTGTCAAGTATTTATGTGCATTTGGTTGGAATGTTTTTGAAGTAAATACTAGGGGTGGGAAAAAAATAAAATAAAAATCAATACAGCATAGTATTGCAATATTTTGCTTTAAAGCTAGAGTGAAGATACTGATATCATATGAAACAAGAAAATCTAAGGAATCCATTGGTACCAATCAAGTCATATAAGCTTGACTACTACATTTTAGCGAGAGAAAAACTGACCTCTGACCTCAAGATATGAGAATTCTATGGGTACCCACGAGTCTCCACTTTACAGACATGCCCACTTGATGATAATCACATGCAGTTTGGGGCAAATTATAGTCAAGTCAGCACACTAACACACTGACAGCTGTGGTTGACTGTTAGGCTGCAGTTTGCCGTGTTATGATTTGAGCATATTTTTTTATTTTAAATGCAGTACCTGTGAGGGTTTATGGACAATATTTGTAATTGTTTTGTGTTGTAAATTTATGTCCAATAATAAACATATACCACATTTGCATAAAGCAAGCATATTTGCCCACTCCCATGTTGATAAGAGTATTAAATACTTGATAAATCTCCCTTTAAGGTTAATTTTGAACAGATAAAATATGTGATTAATGCAATGAATCTCGATTAACTATGGACAATCATGGGATTAAAGATTTTATTGGATTGACAGCCCTGCTTATTAGATAAAAAACAGATGTTGACAAACCGCACAATTTGCAGCTGAAAAAAAGGTAATAAATTGCAATATGTCGCAATACTCGGCATAATCACAAAATGTTTAAAATCGCAATAAGATCATATCGTACCTTAAGTGTCATGATAATATCGTATTGTGGGACCTCTAGTGATTCCCACCCCTCGTAAATATTGTCCCTGTCAAAGCCACAAAAGTGAAGTGTCTTTAAACCGTGACATCATACTTTTAGAAATGCCAAAGAAATGTTATTAAATTGTATTAATATATTAGCTCAAATCCACAGATAAGCCAAACTGCACAAGAACCAATCAGGTCAAATGGCTCCATGTCCCGACAGCATATAAAAGCCTGCATGTTATTCATCTGGGCCTTTTGCACACTGGATCCTTTTCAACATAACCAGTCCCTGGCTGTAGTAATGCATGAAGGAATGGATACAACCCAACCCTTGGAACAGCTATTGGACTCCATTTATGCACCTCTCTACGGACTAGTTGACACAGACAGGTGGGGTTTAAATGGCAAATTAACCGCTCGGTAGATGCCCCCAGAAAGACTCTGTTCATTAAAACAGACCTTCCTAGCCATTGTGATTAATGGTGTTTGGTTAAATTTAGTTTTACTGCTTTATAATTCAGAGGGAATTAATAGAAAGGGCCGGTCCATTGCCTCTGGTCAGACTACCTGCTCTGTGTTGTTGGAGTGTGATTGAGAGGGAGTGCGAGGCGAGAGCATATTTTCCATGCGCACCCGCACCCCTCCCTTTGGCTGTGTATGCTGAAAGCTCTTTTGTGTGTTTGTGAGTGGTGTGAAGGCTACAGTGATACAGCGTAGACCTCAGATCTTTACTGCAGGGTCACTTGCAACATGTCAATGGCAGATTGATGCTAAAAGAGGATTACAAACCGCAATGAAGTCATTTCAGAAAAAACACCAGCTTTAGATCGTATAAAGATTTCCTGTATATCCACTTAGCTCGAAAATTAAACCAGGAAATGTAAACACATCTAACTCTGGACCAGCTTTTCCATCCTATCAAACCGCTCAGCCTTGTTATCACTCGTAAAAGCACATGACAATAATAAAGATCCACCTCAGCTAAAGTGAAGATGCACTGAGAGGCTATAAGCACTCACTCACAGGCAGCAATTAAAGACAACGGAAGAAGAGAGAGAGAGAGACATGGGAAGATGCAATTACCATAATTGTACATTACTAGCACATGACTGCTACTTCTTAAATTAAGTAAATACCCTAAATGGGCAAAATGAAATGAGGTGTTAGTTTTCTGGCCAGACGAGGACACAGTAGTCGTAATGTATGAGTCTCACAGCTGTTGATACTTAAGGTCCTACAGTGTTTCCATTCTGGAGCAAATCAAGCACAGTGACCTTTTGCTGAGGTGGATTGTTTTTTCCGTCTGTGACGGCTAATGCCACATCGAGCTGGAAGCTCAATAGAGGTACAAATTGGATGTCACACTGCGTGTTTGAACATACAGCGCATAAGGACAGTGTCAGGCGAGGACATGGTGCAGCTATTTTGTGTACCGTTCTTTTTGATCCCAGTAAAAAGTGTCTGCATTGAGCTATGTTATGAATAGATGATTCTTATCAGTCAGCCAAAACTGCTTGTAGGATGTAACATTTTGTAACCTCATTAACAAAACGCCAAAGGCCTCAGCCGCTACATGCCACCTCTTCTTCTTCTTTTTCTAATAAACTTAACCACAACTACATTCTATTCAAGTAATGACAGTGAGCCAGCATGCACAATACCAGGACCCTGGAACTGAAGCAGCTAAATGGAATTCAGCCTTCATTCAATGTATCATTTACTCTAGTGACCTGTCTATGAAAAAGGACTATTTCCCCAAAAGTAGTACTTAAAACAATGCTATTGTCCTGCAGCCACACATGTTTTGGTTGATTAGTCCACTGCTCAGATTAATGTCGAGCAGAGCTATTAAGGGATCAAGTTGATGTCACCGAACTCAACGTGCTAATAAGAATGGTAAAAGCCGAAAATGGTTACAGACTGAACCGCCAACAAAGACTGTTTGAAAACTAGTCCTAAAATCTATCCAAAGTATGGAGAGAATTACTTTTCCGCTAAATGTACGGGTTGGTAAATTCGAATCCTCTGCAATACTGAGGGAAATGGATTGTGTTTGTGACCTCATTAGATGATTACTGATCCATTACTTCATGTATTTCCATCGCTATAGCGTTTGTATGAATGCATAGGTGACCAACTATTTGTTCTACTATGTTTTGTTGTATATTATGCTTCTTTAAGTATAAAAAAAATGATAAAAATGTGGTCACTCCAGCATTTAAAACAACATTTTGTTTGCAAAACAATGTAATTCCGTTGGAAATCACATTTGGATGTGGTCACATGGAGAACACAATAGGGCTGAAACTAGCAATTATTTTCATAATCGATTAATCTGTCGATTATTTTCTAAATAAAATTGATTTGAGAAACTGCAACCAGAGAATTTTTCTGACCACCCAGCTTTGATGTTTGGTGTGGTCAGAGAGACTTTCCGTGTTTTATATGCTATAAATGCTCCGCAAAAGAACAACTACGCACGGAAAAAAAGTCAAATATAAAATAATCATTACCCTTTTAGAGCCTAAGGCGACAGACTGGACCAAACTCTTCATCACTATCCCACTTCATCACTGATGTACCATTTCCACTCACTCTAAAACACATTTTCTTCTCCTTCATGACTTTATATCCCTTAAGCCGCCCTGTCTCTGAATCCATCCAATGATAAATACAGATGGCATAAATCTAAACAGATGCTTCTGTTGTTCCTGTCGACAAAAAAAAACACATCCATCCATCACAACACTATAACTAAGCCTGGAATCTTTCAGGATTTTCCTCAACTCAGGGTTGAATCCTCTTCAGGAGAGATGGATTAGCAGATGCCAACAAAGATCATTCAGCTGTTAGTCTGCTCATTCTAGAGAGAAACGCTGTTGATGATAACCACCGTAAACACAGATGTTTCTGTTGTCCATCCCGTAGTCAATAAGCGTAGATAGGCGAGAGCAGATGTGGATGTTTGGATGCAACTGCACTGCAACTGATATGAATGAAGGAATAACATGAACCTTTGACATTGTCATCATTATATACCAGGAATGTGGTTTCTAGGCAGCATAAATCCAAGAATTTAACATAATGTGACGTTCAGATGTGTCGTAGTTCTACGGTGTAAAAAAAAAATAAGCACTAGCCTTTCTATACAATGTAACATTCAGTGGTGCATAGTTGCTCACAGTTTGGAAGTCAGTAATCTGGAGTTAAGTATGAAGTCAAGTGAAGGTCGAGTCTGAAGTGCAACTCGAGTGCAAAGTCAAATCTCCATCACATGCCCACTACGTCTGCAAGCTGAGAGATTATGCATCGACTGCATGCGGAAATCAATCAATAACACTCGACAAACAACAAATTCTATTTGTTATTTCTTTGTACAGTAATCCGACTTGTTGCTGTGCTTCCTTACACATGTTAATCCCACAGCTCTAACAAAAGCAGATGAGACTTCCCCGTTTCCTTCGAGGAAGCTCTGACTGAGCGTTAAACCGCCTGCTCCCCTGGCTGATGGGAAACCCAGGGGCTTTGCAGTCTTGGCAGGGAAACCCTGTCTCTGGTTGGCTGGCTGACCCACAGCTCATTTGTCAATCAGGCGCCTTTTCCCTTAATTAGGAGAAACAGTCCACCAGCTTGAGTTGAGTCTCAGCAGGAACATGTCATTCAGTGGGAAAAGCAAGCCGGTTTACAATTCTCTGCTTCTCCGTCTGTATCCCCTCTCATTTATTCAATACTGGAAAACATTGACACCTGTTTTTTGTCTTTATGATGAAATTATCTAAGCTGCTTCGAAACAAATTCTTAACACAAACTACTTTTGATGTTGTATTATTTAAACTTCACAAAAAAACACTTCACAGTCCTGTTCCACAGATGAAAATAAATGTGTCTGTTGAGCGGAATATTTATTATTTTAGGCACCGCATTTGTGTTTGAGGTAAAAGAATGTGACGAAAAAAAAAAAAATCCTTTAATACGAGTCAAACGTAATTTGAAACATTCATATCCTCGGCGTGGGAATAACAACAGACACGCTTGATGTTTGTGATGGACTGTCTGTGAGGGAGCGGAGTGCCACATGAGATGCACAATAGTTTGTCTCGATCGTTCACATCTGTGCGAAATTATGGAGCGCTTTGGATGCAATTCGTGTGCAGTCGTGGTGTGGAAATTACCAGAAGAATCATGCAGTCCATGCACATGTTCCTCTTAAGTCATTAAGTCAGTGGAGACGTCATACAGCGGCTTCTCGTCTCTTAAAAATAGAAAACAGAAAAAACAAATACAGGTACAATACAATACATTTATTTAGATACATACCAACTCAGCCTATTCATTTCATCTATAAAAAATGGAGAGAGGTCTTCAGAACTTTGTTTCAGTTGGGCAAGTTTTAATTGTTCTTTCATGTCCGCTAGTACTGGCCATGTTTCAGGTTGTCTGGAGACAAAGACAAGCGTTTGCACGTTATGGGAATATCCAGGTCATGTCTAGAAGGTAACTCTAAGACATGAAATCTGCAAAAACCCTCGAGAGACTCGCTGCCCGATGACCTATCCTAACCTTAACCATCACACAAGAGTTTCCCCAACTCGCAGGTTCCCTTCTAAACACGACCAGAAGTCGCCGACAGCGGAAACGGCCGATCAGTCATGTGAGTTAAAAGTTCGCTACGTCGGAATTTATTCGTCAAAGGCGTTTCCAAAACACATTTAGCACATTAACTCTTTTTCATTAAAAGGCAAAAACCACCACAAGCGAGGGTAAAAACTTTTTTTCCATACAGCTTTTCTAATGAGATACTTTAGAATGCGCATTCAAATATGTGAATGGAGACACCAAATGACTAAATCGAGAAGCAGATTTACTGAATTATCAGGAACTCTAATGAGTAAAATGCAGAACAGCTATTTTATACTTACTAGTCCATGTTGCAGATTTAAGAGGCTTCCTGGTATACCCATACATTCTACACAAAATGTTTATTTTTCATCTAAAAGTCAAACTATTAAGTCGATTTATATGGTCAAACTACTACCGATTAGGCTTTGAAGGCTTTTCTCAACACGACTTCCACTGCAGTGCTCCTAGAAATAAAATATCCGATATAAATAGAATGAACCTTTGTTTTAATACCAATAAAAACACCACTATTGGACACGTATGAACCAATAACTACTCTGTGGCAGTGTGTGTGCGTAATATAACTGTGTTGTGAGAACGTTTATTGTAACTATTACAGCTCTCATTCCAGCAGTAATAGCCTATTCAGTGGCATCCAGACGTACATTATTAGGCATTCTAGTTCATGTAAATCTCTCTCCCCGGAGATGCAAAGCACATTAGATACGGAGCTATCAGTAGCCTTTCCCCCCTGACGTTGTTGTTTGCTCTCATCCAATGATAGCCCAATGAAAACACAGGAAGCAGCTCGGAGAGCAGTGGGGCTGCGATCGATGCCTCCGTGTCAGACTATGAGCTAGGTGATGTCTTAACGTCTGCCCTCTTCACTTCTCAGCCCCCTCTCTCTCACTCTCTCTCTTCCTCCAACAGGCCCGTCAAGTCTCGCTCTACCGCTAATGTATCTGAATGCAGTGTCATCCAGGGCCGCCTCGCAGCAGTCGATAAATACTGGAAATGCTATCCATCTCTGAAACATCACTCCTTCACTTACTGTAAGTGCGCATCACTGCGGGCACCATCCCCACGCTGCTGACAGGGAGGAAGACAACACCAGGCGGCCCCAGCTATGACCGAGCATCATCAGATGCAACCACAGACGGAGTTGTCACTACTAAAGTTGCAGAGGACAGACTGCGTGTCTGAATTGGGCTCTCGTTTGTAAAATATGAGCCGGTGTTTTCAAATCATTCTAGGAGTAAGGAATAAGGTAAAAAAAAAAAAAGCAGACCTTATGAATGATGAAGTATGATAATATGCACTTTTCTCCTCATGCCCTCGGAAATTGCAACATCTCTTGACTTCAGTGTTGGTATTTATTACTTCTGGGTAAATGACTATTTCACCAGAATGATCCGCTGCCAAGGACAACTAATTTTAGTTTTTAAGTCCTACTGGACTAGGTGGATAAACACCAGCTGAAGGTGAATTTGAATCATGCATGATGTCAGGAGCAACACCGTCCAAGTGTATTAAACTCTTTAAACTTGTTGACCATTTCTTTGACAAGACATTTTGCATATAAAAAAGTCTATTTTAGTATAAAATAGACTTTCAAATTCGATAAAAACACAGTCAGAAGGTCTGTCATGGGTGAGTCTTAATTATTAACTGATCTGCGATGGAGGGATTGATGGAAATAAATACAAAGCCCCAGGCCTTTCTGACAGAGCTAGACCGATAAATCAGCCTGGCTAATATATCGCTAGATATTAGCTTATGGCAGATATTTTGGTATATGTTTGCCAATAAGTAACAGGAAATTGCAATATGGAATGCCAATGATGCATTCCAGGTAATGTAAAAACAGTATTTTAATGATATAGTTTGTCACTGAAGCTGTAAAATATCCCACTCACTACAGTTTGGTCACAATTTTGCCTGATTTAGCCTAAAAAATTCCGTATCGGTCTGGCAATACTTTCAAAGAAAAGCAGGTTAAACAGATAATTAAACAAGAATAAATTCATACTGACAAGACTATAAAGCTTCTTTTTTTTTTTAACTAACTCGTATAAAAATGGTGTGTAAAATATGATAAAAAAAAATGTAATCAGCAACCTTTAAAAATTTCAAAGAAGGAGGAAGAGCATCAGCAACACTTTTTTGATTTATTGCTTTGCCTTAAGACACAGTTCCTGTGAGAACCTTGCATGACTCATAATATTGCTCAGTAGCACTGCAGACAAAGTAGCTCGGATCAATTAATCCATGATTCACACACCAATTCGCCATCCTCCTTAAAAGGGATAGTTCAGGTGTTTTGAAGTGGGGTTGTATGAGGTACTTATCCATAGTCAGTGAAGTAGATGACTGTTAGCACGCCCCCAGTTTGGAGAAACAGACAGGAGTACCGGCATGGGGAGCAAAGCAAGGTAATGCTGTGGACGGGAGCAGCATCAAAACGTATTTTAGCCACCTAAGACCTAAACAGAGTGGTACTCCCGTCTGTTTCTCCAATCTGGGGGGCGTGCTGACCGCCGTCTACTATAAGTAATATACTGGCTATGGAGAAGTTCCTCATACGACCCCACTTCAAAACACCCAAACTATCCCTTTATTACACCTGATGAGATGTCAACTTCTGTACCTGATTTACAAATACATAACTACCTCCATCTCTCATCTAATCCTTAAAACTATACATCAAACATCTTTTATCTGTGATAAATTACTGTTGGCCGAGAAGCATCGCTTGTCTCACAACAAGAGAATGCTTTCAGTCAGCACACACTAGTAAAATCCACCCCCGTGGAAAAGTGTTGATTTTCTGAGAATAATTGCATTCGGTTGTTTTCTGCTCTCTTGACTCGGACTATTGGCTGTGAAGACTGGAAAACTTGTTGGCAGGAGCATCTCATTAGACCATTCAAACCTTCTGCTCTCGCCGTACACTTCTGGAATATGCAACAGCAATTACAAGTCTTGGTTATTGTGATCATGACTGTGCGATTTAAGCTGTAGACTTGAGGAAACTATTATGCACACACTGTAAAAAGGTGCATGCAACATCAATGGAGCAGGAATAAAACATGTGGAAACAGTGTGAAGAAAAATTTTAAAGCTAAGTCAACCGTATTGGAGCTGCACGAAGAACTTATTATTGTCTGTGTAAATTATATAGACAGTGCTCTGTTTAAGTTTAGTGCAAAATTAATAAAACTACACCCAATATGTTAGAATCTAGTTCTGTATGTTAAGAAAATGTCCAAGCTCCAAAAATATATACTGAACTTCTGAGAACATTTCTTCTACTGCTTCATGGCTACACACAAACAAATCAATAATGTAGTACAGTAAGGCCTGCTTAAAATGTAAATACTGGAAGTGCTATTTGTATGATTTATCATAACTGTTTCTTTTGCACCACTTAGAGCTCCGTGGCACCGAGTCAGACAGCTGGGCGCACCGTGTTTAAATTCTCATTAGAGCTTTCAGTTTTTCCTTTCCTTTGCAATAAAACAAGCTCTTGTTCGAACCACATCTGAAAGGTGCCTTCTGTCTTAATTCTTACAAACTCCTATAAATTTTACACCTCTATTATATTTGTCAATTTTAAGAGATTTCCCCCTGATTCTTACCCGATCTAACTTCCACTGACAAGCGCAATAAATCAGCGCACTTTCCAATAATATTTGGAGTTCGCCGTAGCCTCCACGGTCAGTGTAATTAATGGCGCCATGGGTCCTGTGAGAGAGGGACCAGCTGCTTGTTATGTCTTGTCACCAGTCCCACTCTCTTTGACACCTTCGGCCACGGCCCTCTCTTCCGATGCCAAGAACACTGGCGGAGTACACTGCTGGGTCTGAGGATTCTTTGTGCCCACCCTCAGAGAACAAACACTATTAAGACTCGACAGCGTGCCCCTTTGCCCATCCCCAGAGTGCAGGCAGTGCCAGCGTCTGTAACTGGAGAACGGCGAGCAAAACAGCTGCTCCCAGTCTATCCTGCATCTGCCACAACTGTGATCTCATGGAACAAAGCGAGAATGCAACCACACGTTTCGACTGGGTGTTCAATCACACTCCCGCCATTGTCCTCTCTCTCTCACACACACACACTCTTTCTCTCCACCTTTTCTTCTTCTGTCACATTTCTGTCAGACCCAGATGCATAGCATGGATATCCATCTAACATTATTTTCAACCCATCATCAGTCATTGCTCTGATTTATTTTTTTTCTTTTGCCTATTTAACTTTGCTGTACTGTGAGACCTGGATTCTTTCATGACAGTCTTTTATCCTGTAAAGCAGCGGTGCAGCCCAGTTGGTCACCAAGGCCACTGGCTGAGTTCTTCCAACTGATTGATGGGGATTTTTTGGGTAGCTGCTGTCCCACAGACAGGTGTCTTAAACAAGCTGGCTGCATCTACCATTGAAACTGAGACCGCCCGTTTACTGATTTACTTTTGCTCTTTTTAAAAAGGGGCACTTTCATAAAGTTAGGGGACTTGTTATACGTAGATTTTCAAAAATAATGGTTGCAGCGTAGGGCAGGATATGCTGATTAAGGTTGTCACAATACCAGAAACTTAGAACCTTGATACCAATACCAGTCACATTCCACAATTCTCAATACCAAAAGTGATACCACGGTAAAAAACAAAACTATGAATCCCAAATACTTCAACATACACTCCTTTATTACCATTTTCATACTGCTTTTTTGAAAATGTATTATTAATCCTTCATGATCTGCCTCAAATTTCTCAACAACCCATTTTTACTGAATAGCTGTATATACTTGAACACATCATAATGTAGCTCAATGCAAACCCCGTACGTTAGCTGTTAGCTTCGTTATTTAGCCAAGCAGGACTGTGCTGCCCGCCGGCTGCTAACAGCTAACGTTAACTAGCTCTCCGCCTGCCGATTTAAACACGGATTTCTTGTTCACAGTGTAGCATTATTATGGAAATGTTCTATCATCTCCGAGACGATGGCACGACATTAATCTCGAGCCCTGATCCCCGGTACCTACTGTACTGAAGAAAAACAAGTACCATCAAGTTTTCAGAATTTTGGCATCGACTTGGTACCAAAGTATCGGTTCTCGTGACATTCCTAATACTGAATGTATGGGTCAAGCTCCAAAAATACTCAATCATATATTTCCCATAATGCAACAAGAGGACGTACTGAATCAACTGGTAAACAATGACCTGACGAAGAAACAGAAACAACTTTTTTCACAGGCAGAGTAGAACTGCTATTGGACAGCGTTGTGACAACATGATTTTTCGAATGCCATTATTTTTTTCAATTAGAGATACACTATTTTAACATATAGGAAAGATTGCATGACACCAGTGTTTTAAACCAATATTAGAGCATTTTTACAAGAGTCTACTTATTACCAGTGTTTTCTTTTAAAACACCCGATGGCTGAAATCAGAGTCCATTTGTTCAGAAAGCATGAAGTAAAAAGGGCAACATTTATAGCTTACAGTATGCTTCAGTAGCATGTCTGTGTCTGTAACTTGATCCAGCGCCAAATACAGTTGAATTCCTTTCATTCCATAAGTCAAAGCTTATACACCGTGGGTCTCTGGGAAATTACAACAAAAAGAAATCTACCTCGAACTGACTCACTCTAATTCTTATTCACAGATCCTTCAAAGCTCTTTGACACGTTCTCAAAGAAGCGTTAACAGCTGCTTTTGACAGCACACCTGAACACCGCTCCCTACACTGGCTGCATCATTTTACTCTACAAGAAACTGGAAGGTATTTGGGGAACCATTCAGCGCTCTGGCACACAGCAAAATTGTAGCACTTATCTCAGAAAAAGAAGTAACTCCTTTTTCAACACCCACCTGCTGCAAAACAATTCATCCCTACAACTTACAAACATTACTTGACTGGAAATAGTACTTATCTGTTAAAGAATGCAAGTTGTGAAGTTTCTTTTAAGATGGAATTATGTGTTTAAAGTTTCCCCATCCTATCACTGGCCAGTTCCACACTACCAGGCTACTGGCCAATTACAGCACTGGTATTGGCAAGCTGCTCCCGTGTATAAAAAGTACTGTAAATAGCAACATGTTACAATCAAATGTTCATTTCTGCAATCCTCTTCAGACATCGGTTTTACCTCCAGTGCTCTCGGCCAAACAAAATCACACAATTTCCAGCATGCTCAAAGCTGCTTCAGGAGACAGCCTGCCTGGTTAACATGTTCTCATGAAAATACTATAACACTTTGTTCTGCCAACAACCATCTCTTGTACATGTTTTCTGTGTTCAGTACATTTGATTCTGTTTTTATTGCTCGTCATTCTGTGAATTATTAGCCTCATAAAAAACAGGTACTGTAAACACTGCTATAAACCCTCCTACTTTATGATGCTGCCACTTCTACAGTAACCACGATATTTGCAATCATATAATTGTATTTATAATCAGGGATGGACTGTCCCTGAACTGTGGGGACCTTCCATGTGGACCGGTGGGCTGATGAGGATCACAGCAATACCAATACAAAAAGACAAACTGGTTTGGAATAAAAATGTTTTTTTTCTGCAGAAAAGACGATTTATGGCAGGAAAAAAACACATATAAACCACTTCAATCTCTGATTTGTTTCATTTTATCTGGTCAAATAATCATAATGTCAGGTTCCATTAAGATTGTCCATACAGTCGCTAGTCTACAAACGAAGGTAAATGCAACATACTTTTGTTTTAGGATACTCAACATACTGTTGGATTTCTTAGCAATAAAATAACTGACACATTACAGATGCAATAAAATTACCTTCATTTAGAGCTATTTATTTCATTACCATCTATTAATGATGGCTGGTTTACAGAGCACATGCATCGAATCATTCTTAAGACAAATTACACAGCAGACAACAACAACATACAGTGAGGCAACATTTGAGCTTATTTATAGAGACTCCCAGCTAGACACTTTTTCTAAAGTAGCTGATTTTGCTCTTAAGTGCCGTTTAGTTTGATAGATGGATGCAGCGTGTTAGTCAGCAGCAGTGAAATGTCCACACAGGCTTTACATACAACAAGCTAATAATGCATGGACGTCTGGGGACTGACATTTAAACTGGAAAACAAAATGGTCAATTCTGCCGTTCTCGACCCAACGTAACGACTCCGCCATGTGCCGTTAAATCTGCCACAAATTGGCCTCGGCTTGTATTCACTTCTATAGTTAGATGTGGTGAGGCACGCAGCCAGCGTGGCTGTGTGCATGTAGGTATGGCAGAGTGTCAGTCCACCAGACAGCCCGTCTAGGAAAGGATCAATACTGGATTACGGACAAATCCCTCGCTTCAGACCTTGTTTTTAAGGCCGTGCGATCCTCAAGCGTTAAAAGGTTTCCCCTCATGAAGCCAGGTGATTTCGGAACTTTCCAGCTCGCCTGTCGGACGGTCGAACGCATGAACCATCTGTTTCTATCCATCACATTTTTACATAAAAACTATAGGCAGAAACAAGAAAATTAAGTTTTGAATGGCAGCACTTCCTTGAAGATGCCTCAGTTTTGGATGCAAGTGTGTGTGTGTGTGT
>CAKALG010047316.1:0-11195 GCA_916700815.1 Helicolenus hilgendorfi
ATAGTAAAAGAAGTATTATATATAAGTATTATATCTTTTTTACTACTACTACTATTATAACTCGTTCAGGCTAAACCAGTATATCACCCTTGTGCATAAATGGCAATAGAGACCCACTAAGCAACATTAACCAAGTATTTAAATTAAATTTAAAGGACATGGCCAGTGTCTCATTTGAATAATTCATTGATGGTGTATCTCCACCTGCTTCTGCCTCTGTGCCAGTGTCTGAATTTGTGTGACGGAGGGGCTGAATGGTGATGTGTGACACACTCCTGATGAAAAATAACAGCGGCCCTCAGATCTGCACAACGGCTGATGAAGAATCGCTGACTTTTATTGGTGCCGAATAAAAGGATGTGATGAAAGAGTCAAAGGCTGAGGGAGAGAAAGAGGGATTCAGAGGGAGGGGCGGAGGAGTGCAAAACAAGGCCCCATCCATCACACGAGTTGAGAAGACACATTCCAGTGCCCTTAGCAAGAGGATACATTCACTCAAAGTCACAATAGAGGGGGTATCTGGGAGAAGCTGGGAGGGGCACCCATCAATACACAACCTCACCCTTGGGCTCTCTGTGCGCACAAACTCAATGCCCCTTCCAGTCCAATTCAGTTCCCTCTATAGGCATGACAAATGTACATTTTGCTGCCGATGAATGCGTTCATACTCAAAACAACAAAACAGGCGAAAAAAACAAAATCACGGCATGGATGCTAATAGTTAAAATTCTTAATTCCCCGTCTCTTCCTCCCTCCCTTTTCCCTCCCTCTCTGTCTCTCTCTCTGTCTGTCTCATTAACCGGAGTTGGAGAAATTTGAGCTGGGGTTGTAGGATATCTCTGTCTGGCAGAGTTAGTGGGGATTTTAGGGTGGAGGGAGCAGGTGATGGCTTTCTGGAGTGCACTCATTTACACTCCTCCCTTTCTCTCGCTGAGCAGCGTGAAGAGGTGGGAGAGATGAGGGGCCGCCTCCTCTCACTCCTGTGAGCTGCACCTGCCAGGGGTGAGAGGATCAATTGTGAACTCTGACCTTGTACCTTCCACAATGCCCAATTATTACCCACACCATGTAATATATACATCATA
Source organism: Helicolenus hilgendorfi (assembly GCA_916700815.1). Lineage (NCBI taxonomy): Eukaryota > Metazoa > Chordata > Actinopteri > Perciformes > Sebastidae > Helicolenus > Helicolenus hilgendorfi. The sequence continues at coordinate 1,086 of CAKALG010047316.1, forward strand.
CATTAAGGATGGACAAGAAAATTACGTTTCTGACAATAAAACCACACAGCTGTGCAGCTGCAGAATCTATTCTCACAAGTGGAGAGCAGATAGGATGTAATCTAGGAAAGATGTTAAACTGACTACAACTATAAACATTGTTTTAGTTATTGCTAACCTGTTGCTGGTATTTGGCATCATAAAATGTAAACTTATGTAGTTTTTACTTGACTGTTTCACTCCCCATCAGTGTTCAAGTGTGGGTTTTTTTCAGTGGACTTGTACCATCCACAATGCCCAATTATTACCCATACCATATGCAGTACATGTATACAAAATGCATAAAAGATGAGAACAAAAAAAATGTTTTCTGCCATTAAATTCACATAGTTGTGCCACTGCAGAGACACTTTGCACAAGTATCAAGCAAGGATGTAAACAAGGACTCAGGCCAGTAGAGAAAGAAATTAAACTGACCACAACTACACTTTTTTTCCACCATTGACAAAATAAACATTAATCTAGATAACAGCTCCAGTTCCAAAAGTGAATTTCCCATTCATTTACTCCGGTGATGTTTCAGAAAATCGTTATATAAAGAGTTTTAAGCATGGAACAAAGCCAACCAGCTACGAGATGAATCGTAACCATAACACATTTGATAAGGAGCAAAAAAAAAAACATTGGAAAACGGGAAAAAGGCAAATGTACGAGACTGTATACATAATTATTTTAAGAGCGAAGGAACTACTCATCCCATAAACCATTGCGAATGGATACTCATCGCCTCTGGAGACTCATGATAAACGTTTAAACGAACCGCTGTCGATCTAAATTGAAGAGAGATTCAGCAACTGTATGCCTTATTTCTTGCCTCAAATGTTTTTCAGAAACACATTTCAGTGAACTATTTTGGTAACATAACAGAAAGTTTCGCGCTGTTTTCAGTCTTTATGTTAAGCAAAGCTAACTGGCTGCTGGCTGTAGCTTCATATTTAATGCACAGACATGAGTGGTGTCAATCTTCTCATGTAACCCTCGGCAATAAGCAAATAAGCATATTTCCCTCAATGTCAAACTATTCCTTTAAAGAGGACCTATTATGCGTTTGTGCTTTAGTGTGTTATATCGTTTTTTGTGCATGCAAAAGGTCTGAAAAGTTACGAAAGCCCAAAGTCCACCAAAGGGAGTTACTCCCCCCCAAAGAAACACTGCTCCTGAACTGCCTGAAATGCCTGTTTTCTCTTCAGTAACGTGGTGATGTCACCAATACATACTAACTGCCTAGCGGCTAATTTGTCACGCCCTCAAACAAAGCTAGTTAGAGCAGAGCTGGAGCGGTGTCCGAAGAGTTTAGTTCAGTTGACCAATCACAACAGAGTGGTCCAGCTGACCAATCAGAGCAGACTGGGCTTTTCTCATACCAGCACAGCCGGTGTAAATAAAGTGCTTTTTTTAAAGCATGTAAATATGTTCCAGTAGAAACCCAAAATACAAGTATGCACCTGAAAATGAACATAATAGGTCTTCTTTAAAAATAGGGTCGACGATGTTGGAAAGCTAAACTTGCGGCGGCAACGCGCTTTGAGTTCAGGCTGGTGCACGCCAAGGGTAGAGTACGAGCAGGGAGGCATCTGATTGGTTCTTACCAAGCGGACCGCGAGGCAGTGATTGGTAGATGTTTTTACAGGGTTACAGCAGGTACAGATGACGTCTCTTTTCTGGTCCTTGTTCAGAGTTCATAAGTAATGGATCGCTGTCGGAGTGTAAAGACCATTTCAACCAATATAGTTGAAAAATACCAATATAGTGTATACTGGATAACATCGTCAACCCTACCTTTAAGTTTGGACAACAGTTGTACATTTTCTGGCATTGCCTAAACACAGATTAAATTGACAACACCCTACACTGCTTTTGGACAAGATAAAAATGAATCTAGATACTGATAACCTGTTGCTTGCATTTCCCATCATAATATTTAAACTGCTGTAGTTTTACTTGACTGCTTCACTCCATATCAGTGCCTAAGTGTTTTTCCCATCATCATTGTGTTCATTATAAAAAGTGTCTCAAAAAAGGAGGCCTCTTTATTTTTTGGTGTCGTAGCATTGAGCATTTCGCTGGCAGCTCATTCTGTCATTGAACTGGGTACAAATGGGTATTATTCAGAGTGCTGAGGTCCATTTGGGGTTTTGTCAGGACTTAGAGTAGTGTGAAAGTTGGTGTCAGTGGACCCCTGGCCTAGTCCAGCTGAAAGCCAGTGTGTTAGTTTCTATGGTAATGGAGAAATAGTAACTACCTCCCAGCAGCGTCCCGCCGCGTGTCGCCTCCTGAATAGAGCGCATCTGCAGAAAACCGGGGGACCCTGTGAGATGGGCAGTGACCCGTCATCACACCGACTCACATATACGGTCATATATAGACATTGAATTAGCCTAAACCTCTTTTTCACACTTGCTTACGTCATAACTCTTGAGAGAAAGTTGAGACCGAGCCATATATTCCCCGTTTAGTGAAAAGCATGTGTGTGAGACGGAGTAAAAAGCCGTCGCAGAGGTCATTAGGATGAGGGGAGGGGGGGGGAGAGAGAAGTAAAATGAAACAACCACAAAGTGTGGGGAAAAAAATCCAACAAAAGCTGACTCCAAATCACAATGCCTCCAATAGAAAATTGAGAAGAAAAGTTATGAAAATCATACAGGGGGTCGGCTCTTACTTATGCAAATGGCCCTAAATTTCTCATTCATTGCCCTGAAAGTGTTGCTCTCACCCAGGAAACAGAGAAGAGTGGGAACAATTTGATATTTGGAAAACGGAGCCTACCTCGACATTTAATACAAGAACTTTGGAAATCACTCAAACCACAGATTTCCCTACATCGTGCGATTGAAGAGTGAACAGAATGGTTTCGTTTTAAAATGTTAGGGAAGTTTGTGTTGACATTTAAACATTTCTATCCTAACAAAATGAAAACAATCCCAAAACAATAGTGACCGCTGAAAGGAGGCTAATGTGACATGAATGGAGAGGAAATGGGCCAAACCGCAGGAGGTCATTAATGAGAAAAACCATAAAGTTAAAGGAACCAAAGCGGCCCTTTGAGTCCTTTAAGACTTTTTCCTGAAGCTCATCCTCATCCTGATGTTTAGAGAAGCACACTGAGAATGAGGTAATGATGAACTGCTGAGCTGAAAATGAGTAAATAATGGTTACATGAGTAGTTTTTGGAGGGTTTTCTATCCCCCTCCCTTCCTGCTCTACTACTCTCTGACCTCCCTCCTCCCTAACCCTTACCCCCCTCGGTGGTTTCCCATGGCCTCCAATTGATTCAATTACGTGAACACACAAATACCATATGCTTAAAGATGTTTTTTCTCAACCGAGCACAAAACAACTTGGCAGCTGCGCTAACGAAACAGACTCGATGCTGCTACTTTCGCAAAGATAGAAGTTGAAATATAGGAAATCCAGCTCTAGTTCCCTCGTGCGTTTTCAAATTAAGCGTTTTCAAATGAAATGAAACATCGAAAATGAAAACTCCGAAAGACACAAAGACAATGAATGAAGGAGGAGAGTGAATGAGGGGAGGGAAAGAGGGGAGGATCAGAAAAGTAAAGCGGTGAAAAGGAGGGAGGAGTAGCGAGTCGCCATCAGAAGTTGTTCTGCGCCGTAATTCGGCTTTGTTTTCCCCACAATAAAGTCTCCTGCGTGTTGGCCTACGGCATCACATTCGGTCGGAGAGAAGTGAGGCAAACGGAACATTGCGAAAAGACGCTTTGCATTCTTTCGCTTTTGTACGTGTGAGACCGTTGATGAAAGAGCAACAGACACAAAATGGGGAACAAAGAGAGGGCTGTGTGGATGAAGGCACTATCACTGACATCCCCAGCACTTTGAACAACTTGTCAGCGCAGACACTGAAGCAACTGCATTCTGTCACATTTGTGTACAAACCCCTTGAAAGGGCTGGCTGACCTGCCCATATCCCTTTATTGGGGTTCAAATGGCAAGAGGCATTCATTGTGTCTGGGAGAGTTCATTAAATTCATTGGTTTGACCTGTTATTTCTAGGCCAAAAGTCTGCTGATTTGGAAAAATGTGAGTCAGCCATACGTAATAGCCTACTGACCTCCGCGGGGTAACAAACCCTTTTGAAGAGCATTTCAAGGCTTTTATATGAATAGGGTCAAAGGGGAAGTTTGACACATATCTATAGCAGAACCAATGGATTTACATCAAAAGGGAATTTGAAATCATCCAAAGATATTTAGACCTCTAATGGCTCTGTGGAGTTTTTCTTTCACAGTATACTTGAGCAAAAATCCAATTTCTAATTATTTTTCCTTCATGAGGAAAGCGTGAGGATTGATGAGGCTTTCACGTCAGAAGACGCAGAATTCAGTAGTTAACAAATGCTTTGTGTATGACGGACATTGGCTGGCAAACGGTATTGCTTTGCACTATTTGTCTTATTCTGAAGTTGGAAAAAGTTCGTGGAAGACATACTTGACCATTTCAGTTCCCATAAAGTCATCACATTTAGATGTAAATGGGCTCATTAGAGAGGCCAGGCTGTCAGGTTTGCATCTATTTCCCATTTATTCTTGTCAAAAACAGGCCACGGCCCACAGCAGGCGTTTTCCTGTTGACGTGTGAATGTAAAATTAGTTTCTACTGCTCTGTTTACTAATTAATGAACCGCTAAAAAGGGAGTGTTAATAACAACTGACCAGTAAGTTCTAGAGTCAGTCATATTCAAATCCACAACCACAAATCAAACATGTAAAGATGTAAACGGGTGTAATAATAATAATAATAAAAATAATAATAACAACTTTATTTATATAGCACTTTTCAAAAACAAGTTACAAAGTGCTTTACAAATATATCAAAAGCAACAGGAGGTAATAAATAAAAATAGAGTTGATACAGTAAAAATGACGAGCAATGTATGAAGTACTAAAACACGGTAACAGCAAGTACAATAATAGTAGAACAATAACCGAGAGAGAAAGCAATTCTGAAAAGGTGTGTTTTTAAAAATGATTTGAAAGACAAAACGGAGCTAGCCTGTGTGATCTCCTCCGGCAGGTCGTTCCTGGCTCCAAAGGCTCGTTCTCCTCTGGTTTTAGCCTTGACCTAGGGTGTAAAGGTAATGTCAAGTGCCAAAATTGATGACAACAATTTCATACAAAATGTCCAAACATATTTTTCTTTTCATTTATTAAGTCGTTTTTTGACACATCAAACTATGCCCTCTGTTTGAAAACACATTTTCATTTTACTCAATTATTGTTGGCTTTAAGGTCAAGCATATTACGGACTTAATGTCTTTACACACCAAGAGGGTTTTATTTGTGCGATTAATTCACATGTCAATATATCTTTTTGGCGGAAAAGCAACGTCATTTTTTCGTCAGGTTGAGTTGTGCCTATATTTATGAAACAACAACACAGAGGCTCAGTAGTCCAAACCAAGACAGAAAACTTTATTTCTCCTTTCAACCATGACATAGGCAGCAAACATCTACTCCTTCCGTTTTTATCTTTCACAATAGAAAACCTAGATATATAATATTCGCACGTGAGTATTTTGCATGTTCTTGTCGTCACGCCCCCGATGTGTAAAGGTTTTATTTATTTTATTTTTTCACTTTAATTTATGTCAGGCTTGGCCCTTTGTTGTGCTCAAATTGTCAGGCTGTAAATAAAGTTCAATTTGGGTTTTTTCTTTTTTCATTTTTGCCCAGTTACACCAGACAGAGTCCCTTAACAGAAAGTCACCACAACAGTAGTGCTATGCCAAAGACAGTACTCAAGGGAAGACACAAAATGATGCATCTCAGTCCTTTTCAAAACCCGAAGCACTTGTAACTTTCTCTATAAATAATAATTCATATTATTTATACCATATTGGTATTTATATTACAATTAAACGTATTAAACTAGACATTCAAAAACAAAAAGAACAAAAAAAGAAACTGCTCAAAAACTATAATTCAGAGGGTTCAGACTAACAACCAGCACCAAACAAGCTTGGCACTATTTTGAATGATGTAGCTCTTTGTCAGATATCTGTTTTTCTTTCATTATTAGTTATTCATTAACTATGTTCGGTTGTTCAGAGCTGACAGCCTCACTGAGACTGAGACGGTGTGGTTAGCCGTGTAGAGGCAGCCACAGCTCTGAGGATGCACCTAGCAACAGCACTTGACCTGGACTGAAACTCATCAGAGAGGCTGGACGCGGCAGACTGAGGCATAAACTCAGCAACCAGATTTACCATCAGGGGAGAACTCATGAGAGAGACGAGTAAAATGGACAAAACTTTTCAGCATTTCAGTCACATCCATGCTTTGTCATTGTCATTGTTTTTTTCTCGTGCAGTTCCATGCTTGATAGTTTTATTTCATGAATTTGCATAAAAATGTGAAAAAGTAGCATTTAATGTTAGGTGTTTTTCTTAATTATTTGCATTTGAAGCCCGAAATTTAAAGGCACAATATGTCATTTTCTGCCACTATGGGGTCTTTCAATCAAAACAATAACAAAAGACAGATAGTGACGTCGTGAAGTAGCCTCTGATCCTGGGAGTCTTCACCATCATTGCTGTCATTGCAGTCAGCTTCTCCCGGTTAGGATTCCCTCTCTGATAACTTAACATCCAGACGTTCAGGCAGATTTTACCGCGAGCCGGATTATCCACTGAGATCTCCTGCTCTCCAAAACAAATAGACCCGGTGATTTAAAACCAGTAAAAACACTGAATCAAGCAGTTTCACACTGTTAAAAATCAGTGTTTTTCAGATACAGTTCAGCGTACACAGGACGTCCCGGAGGGGCTACGAGCCGAGCTGCCGCTGATGTTTGCTCAGCTTGTTTTTCTGATAACTTAAGATCCAGATGTCCGATGACTGAAATCCTTCATTTGGTTAAAATATATTGTTAAAACGACCAAGATCTAAAAAGCGTATCGTAAAAATGTGGCTTTAAACTGAATAAAAAGTTAATTTATGACATCTTCTTGCGGACAACCAAACGCTGACACATATGCAAAGTGTCTATTGACATGCGACCAAATGAACGTTATCTTGATTAAAATAGCTTATTTCTCTAGGTTTGAAAATTGTTTGGAAACATTTGGGATAATGTAACAACTCAACATGCAGATATATTATACCTTTAAGTACAAGTGAATTATGATAGATGTCTTTCCATTTTGTTAAAGGGGAATTTTCCAACGCTACTGATTGCAGAAGTGACTTTTCGTAATCACACGTATGATCCTTCCACACTGTGGGACTTAGTCATACTCTCTAATGGACCTCCATGACCGAGGTTGCTAGGAGATTTTTTACGAAGCACCTCAATGAACCGCAGCTCAGACTTGTGTCAGCATGACGTACGATGCGTCATTCGTCATATTCACACACATGGAGATGTTTCAGTGTGCAGCGTGGCCTCTTGCTTTTCACTGGAGTGTGTATCAAATGTACTAAATCCGTCAAGAGGACATATAAACACATAAAAGTCAGACGGCAAAGCGACATAGTGTTTGTAAAGATGTTGTAATATCAAACTGGTAGAGATGATAGTGATGGAGCTCTGATGATTAGAGGGTGTATTATTATTAATGGTCTCTTTGTAGAGTTCAAGAAAGCACATAAATAACCACAGACAGATGGAAAAACAGAGCTATGTGAAAGTTTTATTGTAATCTATTAGACATATTGACACTTTGCTGGCTCCTGTATGTTTGGATTTGGCTGACACTTGTTGAGGAACCAGAGGAGACTGAAGCATTTTATGCCCCGCCATCAACCATAATGAGTTTATTATGTCCACCACAGATTAGACAACCTCCTACACACTTATTGCTACCACTTTCGTTAACCGATGTTGTCATAGTTTGCTCTCCTTGTTTTTCTTCTTTTGCTGGTCTCAGCTTAATAATCGCCGTTCCTGGACTTGACTGAAATAAACAAATTGAGTCAAAGAAAAACAAATCAAAAGCATCTAAAAAAAAGAGTCTTTTGCATTTTGTATCTGAAGCTAAGGTTGGCTGCATTTAGAAGTAGTAAGTACAGTAGCAGCCAGGATTTTTCAGCTATTTCTGCAATTCCTGAAAAATAGAAAACATGTCATCAAATCGAGCTCAAATCATGTTTGGGTGTAAAAATGAGTAGTCAGTCCCGGGTGTTCGTGTCCCGTGTGAAACTAAAAGTCCACGTTCACTTATTTTTGTTGCCTAAGCCTAACAAAGTAGTTTTGTTTCAATGTCGTAGTCATTTTAAGCCAAACCATGACGTTTTTTTAACTAAACCTAACTAAGGCTGTCTCGAAAACCATTTTTTGGCCTTCGAAAGAATTCAAAAGCTTCGTGGTGCAGTGCGGCGCGGCAGGCTGACATATCTTCCCCAGTTGCAGTGTTACTGTACACACACACACACACACACACACACACACACACACACACACACACACACACACACACACACACACACACACACACACCTGTACTCACAACAAACAACGATATCCGTCTGAGAATAACTCATAATAATGAATAATGTTGTGGGATTATTCCTTATTTCATGGGCTATTCTGCGATTTATACATTATTATTACATGCTCATATATAAAAAATGTTTTAAATGAAGCATTCGAATAGTGATTTGGAAGTTGAATACCATGTCAACGGTTGAAGCTTCGAAGCATTAAAGCAGTCGGGTTAGCCCTAAACCTTAACTTTTTTTTTTCAATGTATAAGTCATTTTAAGCTAAACCATGATGTTTTTTTTTTTTTTTTGCTAAACCTAACCAAGTAGTTTTGTTGCGTTTTTTTGTTTTGTTTAAATTTAAAACATTAAAACAGTTTTAAAACTGAACCGTAGTTTGGGAGCAAATGCATTTCCCTCGAAATGTAATTGAGAATGCAGTTTAGTTGTATGGGAACTTCATTTTGTAGGAGACAGACAGGGTTGTTTCAAACAAAAACAATTTAATTTCAAATTTAATGTTGATCTGCTGGATGTTTCTTGTAACTTTAGTTAAAGTAAAAAATGCTATTTGATCTGTTTAATTGTGAGGCTCAATTGCTAAACTCTCACTGCATTCTTCTTGGACGGAAGCATATTTTATCGTGGATTACGTTTGTCTTTGACAGGACAGGACTTTCCCCCAGGAGACCACCGTTTGTGTCCCATGGGAAACTAAGTCACTTATTTTTGTTGCCTAAACATAGTGTAGTTTTGTCACGTTTTTGTTTTGTCGCGTTTTTTGTCATTTGAAGCCAAACCATGATGTCTTTTTTACTAAAATTAACCAAGTTTTGTTGTGTTTTTTGTTTTGTTTCAATTTCCAACATTAACCAAGTGTCTAAAAACTGTTAAAACTACAACCGCAGTTTGGGAGAAAATACATTTCCCTTGAAATGCAATTGAGGGAGCAGTTTTGTTGTATGGGAACTTAATTTTTTGGGAGACAGGGTTGTTTCAAAGACAATACATAAAATAATATATTAAGAAACTGAGCATCTAAAAACAATTTAAAGTTTAATGTTGATGTTTCCTGTGACTTTAGTTAAAGTAAAAATGCTATTTAATCTGTTTAATTGTGAGGCCATGCTGAGTTAAGCAGTGCTTTTTCAATTATCATCTTGAAATGGTCACTTAAATGTCCTAAAATAATCCCTCAAAAGCCTCCAGTTAGATATGATCAGACACTATTCATGCATGATAAAACACATTAGAGAGTTAAGATAGTTGTGCTTTAATTCTGTATGTATTTATAACTGCAACTAAACACTGTTTAGCATTGAATTCCCTGTGGTTCACCTGTAGGGCCTTATATCTGTCACATTATGGTACCTCAACTGCCTGCGTCTCTTTGTCCGTCTCCCTCTCTCTTAAGGATTCATTAGTCCCTATAGACTCCTGCAGGCCTCAACATATTGCACCATTCAGCTGGTACTTATGTGTCATCTGTTATCTATTGGACTGGTGTTTTCTGGCGAGCATATGAATGATAATCAGGCCTTTGTGCGTCCATAGAGGTGCAGCAGGATCCGCGGTCTGTGATGTTGCCTCAGGGGGAGATTAGGAGGGGCAGCCGGCCCTCTGTGTCACG
>CAKALG010047321.1:2338-12659 GCA_916700815.1 Helicolenus hilgendorfi
TCTGAACTAAACATTCCGGAATTGTAATGTAACACGTTCTAAAATCCAAACTGAACATTCCGGAACTGAAATGTAACACATTCTAAAACCTGAACTGAACATTCCAGAATTTTAACGTAACACATTGTAAAGTCTGAACTGAACATTCCGGAATTGTAAATCTCAACTGAACATTCTGGAATTGTAAAGTTACATGTTCTAAAATCTGAATTTAACATTCCGGAATTGTAGTTCCGTAACACGTTCTGAAAGCCGAATTTAACATTCCGTAATTGTAATTCCGTAATACATTCTGAAATCCGAACTAATCATTCCAGAGTTGTAAATCCCATCTGAACATTCCAGAATTTGAATGTAACACATTCTAAAATCTGAAATTTACATTGTGGAATTGTAATTCCGTAACACATTCTGAGATCTGAACTAAACATTCCGGAATTGCAACGTAACACGTTCTTAATTCCAAACTGAACATTCCGGAATTGTAACGTAACTTGTTATAAAACCTGAACTAAACATTCCAGAATTTTAATGTCACACATTCTAAAATTTGAACTTTACATTCAGGAATTGTAATTCCGTAACACGTTCTGAAATCCAAACTGAACATTCCGGAATGTTGACATAACACATTCTAAAATCCAAATTGAACATTCCGGAATTGTAATGTAACACGTTCTAAAATCCAAACTGAACATTCCGGAATTTAAATGTAACACGTTCTAAAATCCAAACTGAACATTCTTGAATTGTAAAGTAACATGTTCTCAAATCTGAATTTAACATTCCGGAATTGTAATTCCGTAACACATTCTGAAATCCGAACTAGACATTCCGGTATGTTAACATAACACATTCTAAAATCTAAACTGAACATTCCGGAATTGTAATTCTGTAACAAATTCTAAAATCTGAACTGAATATTCCGTAATGTTAACATAACACATTTTAAAATCCAAACTGAACATTCCAGAATTGTAACGCAAGAAATTTTGATAATAGAAAGACAACTAGAAAATTTCGCAAGAAATTTTGACCAGTGTGCCTGGTGCCGGGGGGAGGGAGGGGCTTTTGCGCGATTTTCTCGGAAACCGCTGCGCAAATCTCTTAGTCAGGTCATAGCACACGATTCCCGATCATTCTGCACGTTTTGATGTACTTTTTGTACATGTACTGGCAACACTGCGGGAGGAGTAGCGCGGCAAAATTTGTGGGCGGAAGAAGAAGAATATTAAGAAATAAACACGTCGGATTATAGACCAGTGTGCTTTGCACAAGGCTTTGCCTTGTGCTTCTAGGCACACTGGAATTATGACCTGTTAAACCTCCTAAACCTAGCTCCAAGCAGCTTATAATACATCATTAGAACTATTAACTACTACTACTACTACTACTACTACTACACACTAAAAAACGGGATCAGGGCATCACTAAAAGTTGTATTTGTTCACTTTTTTTTCTGCTGATACGATCCAATCCGTGACTCAAAACCGCGGTACAATCTGAAACGTGAGTTTTGTGATCCGTTGCACCCCTACAGACTGTGTATGTACCCTGTCTTTATTGTTTAAAAGTAAAGTGGGGCAGAGAGACTGTACTTTATCCAAGACAAACATCAAAATCACAAAAAAAAAACACTGATACAGTGAAAGGGATGAGGTAGCATTTTAAATAGGTATGTTTATGCGTGTGCATCTGTGCTTGAGTATGAGTGTGTGCTCATTATTTTAAATTATTAACACATCTCAATTTCAACACACCTGAACATCTGTGGGAGATTTTAGAGTGACGTGTTAGACAGCAGCGCTGTCCTCCATCATCATCAAAACACCAGAGAGACTCTGAGAATCTCTGCCAAGAAGCAGTGGAGCTGTTGTGGAGACTCGAGGTGGAACAACACCTTACTAAGACACATTATGTTGCTTTTTCTTTTCATTTATCTGTATATTCAGTGAGACTGTGTGTCAATCTGCTGGACATTTTCGAGTGTACTCATGCATGTGCACTCCACTAGAGCGTGTGTTTATCTGTTACAGGTTACATCCACACGCCCCACGAGACAGCTGCACCACATCATCAGTGTGTGGCCAGATAACCAAACGGGCCGCGGCGCAGTAGGAGGTTACCATCATGGCCGTGTGTTAATTAAAAGCCCCGCTTGGTGCACGGCGGGCAAAATTATCGTGGGCATCCTTCAATTAGAAACCTGATAACCTCCAGTCAACAGATGCAGCTGGAGCCCACGCTGCACTGGCCAGGGGAAGCTAACAGCTAACGGCTAATTATAAAGCGGAGAGTGCGGCCGTAAGCACAGGGTGGCTCAGTCAGGTCTGAGAAACAGCCTGTTAAACCTGCTGTAAAATAATTTATACATGCAGACCTGTGACCACAGTTAAACCTGTACAAGGTTGCTTCAACCTCTGGTGGCCCCGCTGTACGAAAACAGTTTTTCAAGTTCAAATCACTACATTACCTAGAATTCATGTCCACAGATCTAAATTTTGAATTAGTTAAAACGTTTTTTAATGAAAAGGGTCGGGACATTCCTCATCCTGAGAGCCTTCAGCTTCATTTTGAGAATGTATTTAACTTCCAAAAGCAACATCCGTCCCTGAAATTGTACTGTTTCTGACAAATAAACCGTTTCTACTATTTGAAGAACCATTGTTCTTTCTATTGAATTTCTATTGCTGTAATTGGAAATTTGATTTCACATTGATTCCAGAGAAAGAAAATCCCAAATGAGAATATTTAATTAAAATGTTTTATTCTGAAGTACAGAAAAATGCGCAAAAAGACAACTGAGAATACTTTTTATTAAGATTTCTTTTTTTTTGAATTAGTGGCGTTAAAACAGATTTGCATTAACGCGTTAATATTGCGTTAACTTTGACAGCCATACTTTTTTATAGTGTTTCATTTTAGGCATCTAGCTGAGGGAGAGAGTGACATTTAAAGAGTGTACAACAGTAGAAAAACACTCATACGTTTGGACAAGCAAAACAAAAAAATAGTTTGAAATATAACAATCTTTGATAGAATAAGAAGGCAGATTAAGCCTAAAATAATATCTGAAATCTTCATCAGTTCGGCAAAGCTTTTAGGGAGACACAAAACCAAAAGTGAGGTCCATTCTCTACAGTTTGTTTTCTAGTTCACTGATGTTCCTATTTTTCTGTCCATGTTGGTATGACAGTGTCAGAGAAATGGCCAAACAAAAATATCTGCTTGTTATTGTAAAATGCACACCGCAAAATACCAAGAATTAGTCATGTTACTGCCAAAAGCCAAGAAGACTGACATTTAAAATTGAATTAAAATTGATGACTAAATCCTCCTATTTTATGGACAGTTATCAGCTGTGAGAGCCAAGTGAGCTTGTGTAACACTGTACCGCTGTTCAAAGACTGATTATTATCAAACGCTTTTCCAGCAGAAGCTGCCAGTGGCGGTAATGTGTTAGACTGGCCAGATGTTCCCATCATCACGCAGAGTATCTCTACATGGCAGTATTTCTGTCTCACACACTGTATATAGAGATATATACAGCCCACGAGACAGAGTCTTTATATACAGTCTTTGGTCTGTCTCAGTGGTTGATGAAGTCCCTGTCATAACTCTGGGTCTATCAAACTGCATCCATCATCTACTATCCGTTTATCAGTCAGCCTGTTAACTACATGTTTCGTGTGATTACAGCACATAAGGCCAGATTTACTCAGAAAAAGTGAGATGCAGGTTTTATTGAATTTGCAGCCACATTCTGTGCGTATTAAGCGCCTGATTTACTAAAGCAGCAGGTCGTTATGCAGTCAGCTCCTGGACTGCGCTCGGGGCGCAGATCAGCTGTAGGATTTGTCTGAGATCACCAAGCTCAGAAAATAATATGACGTGGTGGGATCTTCCAAAACATTTATTCCACCGCAGTGCAACTCCACCCGAGTAAAACTTCTCACTCGTAAAATGAGAATGTTAAATGTATTAAGCTGGTCTTCGCTCACCACGAGGCAGGGCATCGAGCCTTGCAGAGGTAAAGTGTATAATAGGTCATCAAAAAGTGTGCAAGGAACACCATTAATTGTTTCTAGGCAACAACAGCTTTAGAGGCTGCTTGGGTTATCGATTCATATTTCTATTGTAGCTGTGTTTAAAAAGGGGAAGTCTTAATGAGCAGAGGAGGGACGGCGGCGAGACAGGTCTAAATGGAGAGTGAATACGAGAAATACCCTGAGGGAGTTGACTAAAACAGGTAGCTCACCGTACAACAGCAGCACAGGAACTCACTTTTCTGACACTTCCAGGTTTCTTACTCCCTCTCAAACACACACACACACACACACACACACACACACACACACACACACACACACAAAATCCCTCCCTCCCTCCCCTTCCCTGAATCTCTCTCTCCAACTTACTGTCTGTGGTGTCAGAGTCGTTGCTGCTCGTGGAGTATTTTCTCCTCTTCTTTTCGCTCTCCATCTGTCAGGGTGGCAGGGAGGGAGGGGAGGGAGAGAGTGGGGGGGTAAGAGAGAGAGAGAGAGAGAGAGAGAAATGACGAGTGAGAAGATGTTCACCATGAAAACACAAGTGTTAATGAAATAATGCGCTGATGGCACCAATCTGTCAGAGCCTCCAGCCGGCAGCCTGCCAGAATAAACTGACTTGATCACCGTTACGCATTAGCCCTTCGGACTCGCTGGGAACTTCACAATGATACAGTTGTTCTGTTTCTTCACAAACAGTGGGAGAGAGTCCTTGCACATGTCGACTGTGAATTCATCCTGCATTAGTGGGGTATTCACTGGGAGCTATTGCACAAGTCTGCTTTAATACGGTATGTACTCATTTCTTCATTATAATAGAGAAGAAGAAAAAAAACACTTCTCTCAACCAGCTTTAACTAGGACACCTTTTGAAGCGTTAAGTACCAGACAAGCTTTTCTTTCTGTTTTTCATGGTGATAAAGGACATTAAAAAAGCAACCTCTACAGTACAATGAGAACATCTCTATTCAACCTCATGCAATCCAGCTTGATCCAAACCGAATTAACTTTACTGGAAGCTATGTGCAAGTTTTATCCACATGCTACAGTGACCTAATATGTAAACTTTTCTGCAGGAAAAAAAACACTTTCTTGTATCTTGTGCACAAGATGTGCGTCAGAAAAGGGCAGAGCCGAATAGGCAAATGTTTTATGAAGAAGGAAATGCATTCAACAAGTTTGTTAGACCTCGAGGATACACTGAATACAAACATAACTTTTCTTTGCCCCATAGGGCACCTTTTAGTAAAAGAAATGTGAAAATCATCAAATCAGAAATTGCTATCCAACAGCATTAACATTACACAATATTTCAGTCACAAAACATCTACATGACATGAATGAGCCTCCAGCAGGGAGCAACAACACAACAGAGATAGGGAAGGCATATTAACTTAAGAAGTGGTGTCTGTGGGGAAGAAGAAAAAACCTTGTTACTTGCTTTTGTGGAATGTACGAGTCTAAACGCTTAAATGAACCCAAATTACACCATTTTTCCAACAAGTGTAATGTGTTCAATCTACAAGAGAATGCAATTTCAAACCACTTTGATTGTTCTACTGTTTCCACTTTTTTCTGACACTTCAGAGCTGCAGAGGAATTAAGAAGATGTGACGAGAGAGAGGGGGGATATAGCGACGAGGGGCTGCTTATAGGACATCTAGTGTATTTAGCAGATAGACACTGGAAATGTAACTCAACTGTCTGTCAAGAGTCAGGAGAGAGAGAGAGAAGATAAAAGAGATGTTTAGACTAGACAAATAAAGAAGATGTTACAGGCAAAGAGCGATCCAAGAAAGAGTCAGAGAGACAGAGGAGGAATGTCAGAGAGTGCGTCAGAGAGATAAATGTCAGAAATAAATCAAACAAAAAGCTTTTAAAAAATGCAGAACATCGGACTATTCAGGTGGAAAAAATGTGTTTTCAAAAATGTATTTATCCTGCAATATATTAAATAACACCCTTTACATTTTTCAACAACACTCTGCTTCACATAAATAAATGTTAGAAGCAAGAGATTTAGATTTAGAGACCAGTTGAAGAGAAATAGATGCAATAGCAGTAAGAGGAATCAGTCCGACAGATGAGGGCACAAATAATGGCACTTATATTATTATTATTATTATGAGTAACTGTTTCATTGTTTTCATGTTTTTGTCAGAACAGAAACAGACAGGTGCCAAATTCAAGGGATAAATCTGAATAAATAGGTGGCGAAACATATCGAAACAGTCCAAGGGCTCACTGAATGGTTTGAGGATTATGAAAATTATGTCAATAATGTCCGATTCGATTCAATATCGATTGGATTATACGATTTATATTTCAGTTACAATACCAATATTTCCCCTCCACACACACCTTACACCCCTGGTCCACATGGCGAACGAATAGATGAAGAAAACAACTTGTAAAAATGCCACGCACAAGGTTTGATGCTCGCAGTAGGCCTACCACCGTGTGAAAATGGCCATGGCCGGGTTTAAGAGCAACCCATATGTTTACTACATCATTGATTTGAGCATAATATGTGTGGTTGAGCGAGAGAGAGTCGGTGCGCTCACAGCTGATCAGCTATTGGCGATTGGAGCAGAGAAGAAATTAGCAGTAAAGTTGTCTCGTCTTGTTAAATGTACGGTGTCACACACACAATTTACGGGAAAGGCATATATTAAGATCGATCTCAGGATTTTCTGAATCGATATCAGATCATTCAAATTAAGATCAATTTGAATTGAAAAATCTTCTTTTTTTTTTAAACCCAACCCTATTGTCCTCTAATTTGTCACCTATTTCGCTTTGCTGTCATCACGTATTAATATGTGAATGGGAGTAAAGTCCCATTGGGCCACTAAAGAAGATTCACTGGCACTTTCAAGTAAGAAAATGAGAACACTCTGGTCATCACACAACTGAACACACAGCCAGAAGCACTGAAAAATATCTGACCTTGTTAATATGATGCTATATTCAGGATTACATAAATCATATTTGCACAAACTCAGGGGTTTATTATAAAAGTGTCCCTGGCAATTATTAAAGTGAAAAGAAAAAGGTAAAAAATACACATCAAGGTGGCAAAAAGAAACAGCCTGAAGATATTTTTAATCTCTTGCCCTGGTCGCTTGAAGGTCGAGAGGAAGAAAATATACAGAATAGGACTAAGAGGAAATAAGGAGGGCATGGGTCAAGAGAGTCTGAAAAGAGAGAGAAATGAAGCAAAAAAGAGCGGCAGACAAAGTCAGGAAGTCAAAAGGAGGTTTTAGCGTACCGCTACACCGAGGCAAGAAGGCCAAAAGAGGAGGAGGTGGGTTACAACCAGCAGAGTGGGGAACGGAGATTTATGTGGTCGTAAAACTGGGCTATTCCCTCTTATATGGGGCTCTTCCTGTACCCCGGCCTCCCGCCTTCCCTGCACACACTTACCTACTCTGACATTTATGCTGACAGAAAAACACAGCGCTTCTTCTCTGCCTCGGACTATTTCCATTCCCAAGTCCTGCCATCTTACACTTTCCCTCTTTCTCCTTTTCCTCAACCCCCTCCCATCATCCCTTCCTTACAATAACAGGGACACATGGAGTCTGCAGAGTAAGGTTAAGTACATTATTGACTTCCACAGCCTCCCTCTCGCTTCTCTCTCTTCATCTTTCCACCTCTCCCCCATCTGTCTAGCTCTAGCTCGTCTTCCTGCCTTTGAGGAGAGTGGTTAAGTACATCATTGACTTCCTCTGTCTGACTTCAAGTCTGCACGCTTGGATCCGTCTCAGGGTTTCCCCTCGCCTATTAAACTCTCAGGCGACCCACTTAAACCACACTCAGGGTACCAACGTTGTTGTTTTTTTTTAAAAAAGCAGCCCAGTCATTTTTTTTTCTTTTCTGACCACCCAGAGGAAAATGTGAACGCGAAGAAAAAATGTAACATAAAATAGTTTGGAGGACCTATTCATTACACCAGCCTTCTAAATGAGTCACTTTACAAGTTGTTTGACGCATTTACAAGAAGAGGGTGTTTTGTGGCGGAAATGGCAACAGGCTTAAACAAACACTGGATTAAATACACCAGAACTTCTCATGTTCTCGTTTGTGATTCGACCAACGAAAAAAGGACAATTTTGGCTAGAAATATTTACTCAGGTGTCTCCCACACATTTGGTAGCTATACCTGTGGCTACAGCTGTGGAGGGTTATTTTTCATGATTGGTTTAACTGAGCGGGGCTCCATCCATCAACATGATGGCTTTGATTTGTTGCATACATATAATAAACTCCTACACCATTTTAAAGGGAAAGGTCAGGTTTATGAAAAGCATTTATCACGAGCTGGAAGGCATTTTAATGCTTCTAAAATGCTATAAAAACTAATGTTTTAGCTTGTGAGATGAGGATCCGCTAGCAATTTTAGCTGCGCTAGTCCCACTATAGCTCCAAGGGTAAAACTTGTTTCTTTTCTCCTATTATCCATCAACACAGCAACCTGGGTTCAATTCCCAGATGCAGTGCTTCCAGCTTGGCAAAGAAACTCCATCAGATACATCCGACAGAGCTTGAGGGTGGGAAACCTGTAGAGTCGGAGTGCTTCTGGCTCCCAGAAGATGTGATAGATCAACAGTCAGGGAAGTGGATAGGACTTCTTGACATATCACTGTAGGAAAAACTGTCACAGTAGGAAAAACACTTGTGTAAATATGATGATGGCTGGAGTCCATAATCCTCCACATACTAATTTATTGTGCATGTAGGTTCTGCAAGGAAACACACACAAACAGAGCTTTTCAATTCTGAACTCTATGGTTGGCAGATCTGACCGTCAGATACTAATATAGTTTGCTTTAAACTAGGGCTGTCAAAGTTAACATATTGGCATCATATGAAACTAAAAAACCTGAAGAATCGTACCAATTGTTGCCAACCATGTCATGCTAGCTCGTCGCAAAGGAGGCTAAATAACGCTACAAACATACGCAAAATTTTGGTGAGAAAAAAAAATGGCATGGCCATTTCCAAAGGGGTCCCTTGACCTCTGGCCTCAAGATATGTGAATGAAAATGGGTTCTATGGGTACCCACGAGTCTCCCCTTCACAGACATGCCCACTTTATGATAATCACATGTAGTTTGGGGCAAGTCATAGTCAAGTCAGCACACTGACACACTGACAGCTGTTGTTGCCTGTTGGGCTGCAGTTTGCCATGTTATGATTGGAGCATATGTTTTATGCTAAATTCAGTACCTGTGAGGGTTTCTGGACAATATGTTATTGTTTTGTGTTGTTAATTGATTTACAATAACAAATATATACATACATTTGCACAAAGCAAACATATTTGCCCACTCCCATGTTGATAAGAGTATTGAATACTTGACAAATCTCCCTTTAAAAGGTACATTTTGAACATATAAAAAATGCTTTTGAACTGAATGAAAAGATAAATACATTTAGTTTGTCACTTTTGCATGTTTATATTCAAAACACCACTTTGGGCAAAAATAATTGCCTTAAGTGCATGCATCGCCCTCTCTTTTCTGTTCACCAAGCCCTCAAGTTAGCTGCTGCTGCTGCTGCTTGGAAACTGCAAAATCTTTTTTTTTTTTAATGCCAATTATTTCCCAACGGGTTTTGCATTTAAATGATTGACACTTCAGTTTGGAAGAAAAACTTATATTTAGTCAACCAGACTCTTGTCTCCACAAAAGAGGGGGGAAGTTTTCTCTCTGACATATCAGTGAGCTTGTGGCTAGCTGCTGACATTTGGTTTTCATTTGGTTTTCTGAAAATGCTAACCAGCCGTTGCTTGGTTAAGTGCGAAAATCCAGAAACTTATCCCCTGTTGTGTGAAGACAGACCTCAGTGATTCTCCCTATAATTTAGATTTTTTCTTTCTATGTTACAGCAGCAGTTGGAGAATAATTTAGATTTTGGTTCCATGTCTGTCCCAGTTTTGGTTCCACTTTCTGTGTTATAGTTGTAAAACTGTTTTTACGTATGCCTGTTATGATAAAAGCACGACTTCCAGGCAGTAGCCAAACACTTGCTTGATTGTATGCCTACTCAGAAGGGAAAATTGGACTGAATTATAATGATTTTCTCTCAGGGCTGCACTGTTTCTTTTGCAATTCTGCCTCTTTTCTCGCTGTATTGACCAGAGTGGGTATCCATCACCAGCCACTCTGCTGCTTAAGTTGTTTAGTCTTTCACAACAAAAAAAAAAGACTTTGGGGATGATCACACCGAGACGCGTCACTAAAGGCGCGGCCGCTTCAAAAAACGCCTTG
>CAKALG010047327.1:0-11781 GCA_916700815.1 Helicolenus hilgendorfi
ACCCTGCGACCCCTTGGCTCCTCCTGAGAAGAAGGTGGCATTCTCTTCGCACACGCTGTACAGGGCCGCGAACACTGCCTTGGTGTCCATCACTAAGAGCAGCGGGATAGAGAAAGACAGAAATCATTTGTATGTATTGTAGGGTGCATGTGCATAATAACATTTTAAATAATAATAAATGTGATTCTTTATGTATTCTAGTGGGGAAATTCTCTTTTCATTAGGCAGATTACTGACAAAGGGGCTCTTATCCCAATAACACCCACTGATCTCGCTATCAATTACAATTGCGCCACCTCGCTGACCCCCATGCACACCTAATTTGTAAAATTAAAGATCTTTTTTTCTGTAGTTGTTAAACTAGACTGCCAGCTGGCGTCTGGTCCTGCAAGCATAAAAAAGGAGCACCCTGATCCCTATTCTGCACCACACCCACACTTGTTATTAGCATGTAGACACTGTACAAGGTGGGGTATCATTGGATATATCCTACATAATGTTCTCTTACTCCTATTAACTAATCCCCCATAGCCTGGTGTATAGAAGCTCATTGATTGAAACGTGTTAAGCAAGGCTTGAAATTAAGTGATGTAAAGCCGTGCTAAGCAGCCAAAATCCACCGAGATCTGGGCAGACACGCATGGAACAGGAGGAGAAGGCAGAGGCCCTTTGCTAACGTCATGCTGCTGGGAACAAACACAGATTAGTCATACACTGACAAAAAGACACAAACACACTCACATAAGAGTCCCAAAGGGAGGTGTACAGCTGACAACACACAGCTGAGCGTGTTTATCAAGTGTGCCCGTACCCCTGCCCTAGTGCAGCATAACAAAGATCTCGTGCTACGTCCCTGCTGGATTCCAACTGTTGGACTGAGCTCTTCTGTCAAGTCACCTGAGACCTCTGTTTCCACAACACCTAAGCCTGGGAACCAGCTGGTACTTACTGTATAGGGTGACTGGCACGCTGAGAGACAGAGGAAAGAGGAGAGGGGCTGGTGGTGGAGAATAAAACAAAAGGAACGGACACAGCAGTGGTTTTCTAATAGATGTGAAAGTGAGATTTTTAGGGGAGAAGAAAATCATTTCTTTGTTATGGATGGGTGTTAACCAGTTACCCTGCAAAACTGAAGCACATTTATGGGGAGATAATAGATAATGATCAGTTCAAAATTACTCTTAAGGGAATACTGCTGTGGTAAATCATCTTTAGTTAAACTACGCATGGCTAATGAACATCCCAAATTACATCAGCCACCCTTGGAATTAGCACACACCCATCCTCAAACTTTTGCTGTTAAAACTTCCACTGAGGCTAGTGCAATAAAGCAATACAGAAATATTAAAAGAAATAAAGCAAAAACAACACAGCGGTTTTCTTCAATAATCCCCAGAGCAAACACCTTGGGATGTGGAGCTGAGATTGCCTATGCATGCTAAAACGTGAACAGATTCCACAAAAGTGAAATATTGTTTTGAGGGTCAAAGAAATAATGGAGCCCTTATCGCACAATTATTCCCCTATTCCCTGCTATTCAGGAAGAGTAATGGGAGGGCCAATGTCAGTTTGCTGGGGGGAATCACAACCCCCCCGACATCTGGGAAGAGACATTTATCAGCCAGACGACTTCTAGCACTCCCGTATATTGCATGAAAAATCTCTTCAGTAACTGCCAGTCTCGTCTTTGCCTCTCACTCCACTTCTCTTTACAGGGGCACTTTTTTATTATACCCTACATGACACCCTTCTATAAGCACGTTTCTCCATATTGGATGCCAATTAGTTAGCAAGGGATAATTGAATCATATCACAAAGATTTCTTCCAAAATGTTTTGGAGTTGGCAGACCTGAACACCGTCCACGTCAGCATTTAGCTCTCTGCTACTGGGAGTATTGGCATGGGAAACATACGTTCACATTACCAAAGCAACTGTGAACTAAAAACAAAAATCTTGTCCTTTCTCTCTAGGTTACATGGTAGAGAGGTCGTGCTGCTCAGGCTCTATTTGTTTGGCGATGCCTGGAAGCTGCTTGACATCCTCCTGGATCCATCTCCTCACATATGTTCACATTACAGGGATACATTTTTTTTCATATGGCTTGTCTATGTTGTAGGGGCTGTAAGAAAATATCCATACGCATGGGTATCGCAATAGTATGTTGTGTGATACTGTATAGATTCTCCAAAACGCTGTATCGATTTTTAATTAACCTCAACCCGCTGTCAGGCCCAGACGCTTTTTGATCTTTCGGAGGCTGTAGCGGGTTCAGTTTTAAAGTTAGAGTGAAGTTACATCATAAGAAACTAAAAAAAACCTAAGGAATCCATTGGTACCAACCGTGTTATACTAGCTTGTCGGGAAAGAGGCTAAATAACGCTCCAAAGTTACCCTAAATTTTGGTGAAGAAAAACTGGCATGGCCATTTTCAAAGGGGTCTCTTGACTTTTGTCCTCAAGATATGTGAATGAAAATGGGTTCTCTGGGTACCCACGAGTCTCCCCTTTAAAGACATGGTGTATTTCTGGTGTGTTCTTCATACTAAGATTTTTGTAAAAATAAATCTTTGAAAAAATCACAATATGTAACTTTGCTAAGAGTATCGCAATATATTGAATCGTTACCCCTGTACCATGATACATATCGTATTGCCAGATTCTTGCCAATACACAGCCCTATTATGTTGTACTTTCATTATGTTGTTACTCTGTACACTCAACATCTATTGCACGTCTGTCAGTCCTGGAAGAGGGATCCCTCCTCTGTTGTTCTTCCTGAGGTTTCTTCTATTTTTTTCCCCTGTTAAAAGTGTTTTTTTGGGGGGAGTTTTTCCTCATCCTATCAGAGGGTTGTACTGTAAAGGACATTGGGTGTCATATTCTGTACAGATTGTAAAGCCCCCTGAGGCGAATTTGTGATTTTGAAATTGGGTTATACGAATACAATTGACTTTACTTAGATTATGCTAAAAATGGATGGGGACACAAAACCCAATCCAGTGAGGCGTGCTGCCAGGCCGTTCCACTTGGCACTGGAAAACATGCGTCATCCGAGCACACCCAACTTTAACCCCAAATGTTACAGTTGTGTTGGGCCTTGTAACAACATACCAGGACAACTCAGAAATATGTACTTATATAGGCCGCCTAACATATCCATTTTTTTATGGTTCCTTGTTTCTGTCACAAGCCAAATTGTTATAATCATCTGCAAACAGGAAACTCTGTGTGTATTTGTCTGTGTGATGTTGCCACATGGACATGGTGAATGTCCTATTGAATTTAGGAGGCATTCCTTAGCCCTGGGGTATAGAAACAGACTGAAATAAATCTGCAAAGCCAAATGAGTTGGCGACACAGAGCAGCACTGCAGCGGGGACAAGTTTTTCATGACGATATAAAAGTTCTATGTATTCCCGCGAAGCTCAATAAAGCAGCTCGGGGGCTTAATTTCACATTGATTCATTCATGTGAAAGGAACACTCTATCCGACATAAGCTCGTCCCATGACTTCAAGGAGAACTTTACACTAAAACAGAATTTACATTGTGCTAGTTATAATCTTAAATTATAATCTAGAAATATAGCCAACTGTGTCCCATAAACTGCCTCTGAACCTCAAGACCTGAATTTGTGATCTCTGATTACGCATTTTGAGTTTGATTCATTGACAATTAACATTAACACCATTGGCTGGGCTCAGAGAATGTATTTTACCCAAATGACTATTACTGGAATTCAGAGCTCACAGCTGTAAATGAGTAAATGTCCCCCTATCCCAGTAAAATCTGTCAATATATACTAGTTGATTTCTTAACTGTCTCTGGAGGAGCTTTAGGATACGTCTTCACATGACAACATCACTTTAGTTTGTTCATCTTAGAGAGACTGGGATCGAGAGACTTAGAGAGACGGATCAGGTAGGCACAAAACATGAGGAAATTGGAGTTTTGCAGATATATTACGCGAACATTAATCATACAAATTCATCATAAAGATCACATCATGAGAAGCCTACAAGCAGCAGTGTTTCCCAAACGTTATTTCTAGGGATCCACTTTTTAAAACAGACTAATGAGAGTAGATATCATCTTAGATTTTGGATATCGTAATATGGCGTAAGTGTTGTCTTTCCCTGACTTTAAAGGCTGCGTTACAGTAAAGTGATGTAATTTTCTGAATAATCTCTAAATCCTATTGTGAAAATATTTTGTAAAAGCACAAATGGTCAACCTGACAATATCGATATCTAGGTATTTGGTCAAAAATATTGTGATTTCCGATCATATCAACCAGCCCTAGTTGACAACTATAGAATTATGGTCTTGATTAAATCTAACAACCAAATTTTTTTCAGATGGAGGTCCATGAAGCGAAATCTTATCAAATGGGGATCTGTGACATAACGTGTGTCAATTCAGGGGTCCTTGACACGTTAAAGGTTGAGAACCACTGCCTTAGAGGACACAATGACTGCCTTAGCCAAGCACATGGCATGCTGCAGCACGACCAGCTATAGCAGTCGAACCAGTTTGGGCGAGCAGCCAAAATTAAAATTACATTGCTTAATTGGAGCTGGGGGTACAACTCTCTCAGCTTGGAGAGCCAATAGGCCTTATGTTGACAGAGTAAGCTAGGCGTGAACTTTATGAACCCCTGGATCAGCATAAGCTGCTCTAAAACTTGCTTAATGATAATGAAGCCAGCGCGCACTACACCCCTGTCTAACTGCAGAGTATATCATATGCAAATGCTATGCAAATGGACACAGTTATGTGAACCGGTACAATCTAATCGAGAGCTCACTCAGAGTTCAAACATGCCATGGCCCGGTGAAGACTTCACCTTTGTTTGATGAAGGATAATGCCTCAAACAGAGAAACAATAAAGCTGCCTCTACACTCACGCCAGGATAGCCGTCAATATGGGAGTCACTAGAGGAAAAGCATGACTCACCTGTTTGCCTCATCACCTCTGCCTTTTGAGCATCAGCAAATGTTCCAAACATCTACGTCTAGCAGTACCAAGCAACTTGTTTCAGCATCATCTCTTCCCGTGTTACTGACACAAGTGGTCACTCACTGTAATCCCACTGCAACCATTAGATTGCACCTGGTCTCTCCACATTAAAGATGGATGAGGGTGAGCATTAATAAGTCATGCACAACAACCAACACCAGGGACATTACAGACATATAATGACTCCTGCGGGGCCCACATACAGTGTGAATTGAGTGTTTGTCTAACACTACCCACAGGCTGCTTCTGGCATATAACTGATGGCATAGACTAGGTATTGAAAAGCTGGAAAAGAAAAAAGTAAAAGTGTTTACCAGCGTCTGAGTTCAAGGCTCTGTCCTTGTCTGTCTCCTCTCTTCCACGAAAGCAATGAGAGCATGGAAAAGAAGAAAGAGAGAGTGAGAGAAAGAGAGGTAGGGAGGGATGGCAGAGAGGAAGGAGATAGGGTTTTCCGATTGGTTTTCTTCTCCCTCTCACCGTCTGTCACTCCCTCATCTTTACGATTAGATGTGGCTCTTCTCCTTTCAGCCTCTGTATGTCAAGACTGTCATAACCATTTCTACTCAGAGGCAATGTGTTGTCCTTTTCCTTCCTCTCCGCTCGTCCCTCCCAAGCCGCTTTTAAAACAAGGTCGGGAAGCTACAGACAACTCCGTCCCAGTTAACTTTCTCCTTGTGACAGGGGGCTACTTTGCTATTGGCTGTTGCTGTTGGAGCTTGCAACTCCCGGTGACCTTCAACCTAATTGGCAGATCGCATACAAAAGAGACATTGGCAGAGACACAACCATGAGATTATGAGATAACAATTTTTCAGATGTGGATTTCTCCATTTATTGCATCTTGACTGTTTCATTCCATCTTTAATAAGGTCACAAATCAAATGCATCCAAACAGCAGTAAAATCAATACTTATCAATGAATCTATTCATTAAACAGTTGATAAAATTATCATTAAAAATAATGAGTGCACTTATCAGAGCAAACAATGTCTTAAAAAATTCCTTTTTTGGCCTGACCAACAGTCATCTAAAAATGTGTCCAATGTCAATGTCAAAAAGGCAGAATGTCCTCACATTAGACAATAGGGATGGAAAAGTTCAGGTAAAAAATCCGAAGCGTTCAGTTCGCTTGTCACGGTTTGGGACGTGTATTCATCGTTTGGTTAATTTGAAATAAGTTATGAGGCCGATTGTGTATTTTTTTTCATGTAGAGTTAGGCTCCCGTTTACTGTCACACTAGTAATCAAGGCCTATGGAAGAGACACGGGCGGACATGGGTCTTGAGGTAAGGGGTTTAACACATGCGCAGTGTAACTGAAGCTGCGGGCGTGCGATGCTATTGGCTCAATTTCGGCGAGTGCAGACCAGATTTTACTGTGCATGCGTTGTACCCAGAAGCGTGACCCAGCCCCTTTACAGATGAAGTGCAGTTGTCAGTTAAGGAAATGGCGAGTAGACGCGATAAAGTACAGGATCCACCTGCATCGTTTCGCTCTGCTGTATGGGAGCATTACGGATTTAGTGTTACCTATGAAAATGGCTGAAAAAAGTGTTGGTTAAAACGGCGACTGTGTAAGCACTGTGCAACACAAGTGGCAATACTTCGGGTAGGAAAGAGCAACTCGTTCTCCCCGCAGCATGTAAACAGCCTCTACATGCAGATTCAGACAGGGCAAAAAACATAACTACAGCATTGGAGAGATTTATAGCGAAAGATGTGCAGCCCTTTGCAGTCGTGGAGGACGCTGGATTTCAGCATATGATTAACGTAACATTACTTGAGCCGCGCTATACACTTATAAGCAACACAGTAATTCCAGCAGCACAATCCCTATAATGTGTTTTATATTTATCAATTATTTTTAAATAACATAGTGGCACAGAAATCCAAACATATCCCTTTCCAAATACTCCACTTTTTGAGTGGAAAAAATAATCTTTCAATTAAGAGCTGATAATTGAGACATATGTTAAACTGTTCTTTTTTGTTTTTTTAGTATAGTTTTGGTTATGCTCAATTTATGTTGATGGCCTTAGTCTATAATTACATCATATTTATATGAAAATAACAAAGCTAAATTTTTTGTTTGCACTAATTACTGTAGAAGGCCTATTCTTTCAATTAAGATTTGACAATGAAGAAGTGTTTATGTTCCTTATGTGAGTCATACTTTTGTTAAGGCAAACATTTGTTAACTTATTTTTGCCAAATAAATGAAAAGCATGTTGAAATCAGAACATGACCTCCTCGCTGTAACATAAATGTACCGAACCGAAAACTGTGACCCCAAAACCGTGACGTGAACCGCACCGTGAATTTTGTGAACCGTTCCACCCCTATTAGACAATCATCAGAAAAATTGTGACTATTGCCTATTTGATCAATCAACTAATTTCCTCGCTCATCACAGTTTACATTAGAAAACATTAAACCCTCGTAGGTACAAGTCCCACACCCGACAATAATATTGAATTGCTATCTTTTGGTAACACAGGTTTTAGACTTTTGTGTTTAACAATGTTCATGTCGGAACATGTATTTTTTGGTTGTGAATGCAGCAGAAATGTGCTGTATGTGCCAAGTGTTAAGAAATACTAACGATAGGGAATGAATGCAGAACATGGACAGAGCGTGATGTGCACACCCACAGTAAAGGGACAAAATGTAATTCAGAGAATTGAATGCAGGGGAAAATATGACCTTAGTTCAGACTTCTTGGGTGATGACAGTCCCACAACTTAAGGAACTGAGACATGACCCCTCACACACTCAGAAATACAGAGACAAACACACCCAGGAACACTGAGACACAGACACCAAAGTCCCACCTGTTGCTCTTATTGATTGTTTATCTGTACACATGTGAATAATAACCTGAATTCCTTCAGTTTCAGGGTCCTGGTATCGTGCATGCCGACTCACTCTCATGACTTACTGGGACACATTACTGTTATCAGTTACACATGTACTTTCCCTACTAAGATACTATGATGAGGTTATGTGTAACAGTGAATTGGGCCCCATTTTCTACTTGTACAATGAACAATGTAAGAAGATGGAAAACGTTGATTGATGAGGTGATACAAATCAGTCTTTATAGGTCTCCATTATTTTAAACCCAGCTGACCAGGTTGGTTATGGTGCTCTACTGTGTTTCATTGGCAATAAATTGACTTTCACAGAACCAAAGTAGTGCGAATTGAATTTACTTAACTACATTGTGTGGAAATTGTTGATATAATCTGGTTTAGTAAATCCACCTAAAAATACTACCATTGTCACAATGAAAACCAGTTACGTAAAACAAAATGTCAGTGGTTGCCATTAATTTAAAATCAGTTAAGATGGGACTACAAAGTATAGTTTAGTTGGTTGTACTAAATACAGTTGAGTATTGGAGGTCCAACTGTTAAGTTACATTTACATAAGTGAGTTAAGTCAGTGTATTGAAATATGTTTATGTTGGCATTAACTAATACAGTTAAGTAAGGCAAAAGAAACTACATTTTGTTGAATGTATGTTGGTCAGTTTAGTTAGCTGGACACTGACTTATTAATTAAATCCAAGTTGACCAGATAATGTTTGAATTTCTGTATACAGTCATGTTGGTTCCACATAAATCAGTTATCGCCATCTTCACAAGAATAATAAATTATATCTAATCCAACTCAGTTTGGTGAAAATTGTCAACATTACTGGATTAAGTAAATCTAATAAATTCGTTTTTTTGAGTTTGTATAATTTGATGCAGAGCTTACCTGTTGTAACCTCAAGTCAGATGGGGTAGGTTCAGAGCATATATCTTTCTGTAGTTCCACTCCCTTCCTGCACTGCATAGTTTAGAATACATACAAAAGGCAAAGTGTAGGCTAACTTCTGTACAAAGACAAACAACCAGTTGTTCTTGTTTGGAAAAACCTGCTTGTTACATTTATGGCTTGAAATCAGTCAGGTTGGTCCCTTCCACTTAGAAAACTTTGAGCTGCTCTAAACTGGTGTAGTTTAATGTTGAGCTACTTCTTAATGTCAGTATGATTAACTGTGCTGATCTTGTCTAGGCTGTTTCCAACTCGTGGCTCTCTTGTGTTTCTCTTTATCAAGCCTAAACAGACACATTCAAGATGTGAAAAATGTGAAGTCTGGGCAAATGTTAGTCCAAGGATATGAAAACCCAGGGGCTGTTCCTAGAAGTGGGACTCACTGTCACAGCACAAAGTCCACATCTATTTTTCCAAGTAGAAAGTCTCCATATGAGTCATACGTTGAGACCAGACTGTGTTAAAGGTAAAATTCCACTGTGTGTTTTTTGATCTACAAGATATGGTATCTGCTGGCCAGTCTTTTTGAACTTGGCCAGATACCTGATACTCTACAAAATGTTGTGTCTATAGGAAGCAGGCTATAAAAAGAGCAAACTTTGAGCAGTCCACAGGCGAGAGGAAGCGCCAACAGCGGGGGCTCTGTTTAGGAGGCGTTTGACCCTTCTCCTAGACAGAGCACTTTCAAACTCACAAGGTCAAACTGAACAACAGGAAACTAGCAACAATGAGCCTCCACACCTCCCCCAAATGGGACACATAGGGATTCCCTTCAGTTTTATAATGCAATGCCACCAATGAAAAAGAAAATTATGAATCGGATCTTCAGGTAGGGTGACCAGATCCCAACAAAACAAATTAGGGACAAAGAGTATGTTTGTGTGGGATAATGTGGGACATGTTGCCCTCTGGTTGAAAACTAATTTTGCAAGAACTCTTTGAGAGTCACCTTCCACTGGCTTCACCCAGTTATGAGTAGTTTAACAGTCTTTGTTATAGCTGCATTTCCTTTTCTTTGTGGTAGTTTCCATCATGTTCTGTCTGAATCTGCATAGCTTGTGACTTTTTTCTGTTGGCCGTAGTGTAGCAAAGACAGGTTAACCTACACTTGAATCACGTGATGACAGCCTTCCCTGCTTTCTTTACAGCTATTGGATGAGAGCCATATTTTAGAAAAGCGTCTGTCCTGCAATGGTTTGACTTTTGAAAACCAGAGCCGATCAAAATGTGGGACATCATCTCAATATGTGGGAAAAGGGGATAAAAATAATGTGCAGTCCCTCATAAAGTGGGACACCTGGTCACCTTATCTTCAGGTCTGATCAAAACTGAGCGTAGCAAAACAAGTATGGCATGGCATGGAGCTCGACTCTCTGGTGACGGTGGCAGAGGAATGAACACTCAACAGACGGCTGGCCATAATGGACAACGCCAGCCATCCTCTGCACGCTGTCATCAAAAAAACAGAGGAGCTCGTTTAGCGGCAGGCTGCCGCTCCCCAAGTGCTCCACAGACAGACTCTGTTAACAGTCTCTTCTGCACTATATTCACTTTTTTTAATAGCCGTGTATCACAGCTTTCACCCTGCACTATAATCAGTTTAAACAGTTTTCTTCATCTCCTTGTATTTTTATATCTGGTATATTTTTTTGTACTTTGTACTTTGCACCACCAACTTCTTTACTGCCTTTTTCACTAACATGATTTGCACTATGGAACTGTGATGCTGGAAACTTGAATTTCCCTCGGGATCAATAAAGTTACTATCTATCTATCTATCTATCTATCTATCTATCTATCTATAAAACTAAGTAAAATCTCTTCTAAGCCCATTATACTGGCTTAAATCTATTATAAACGCACCATTCATAAATAGGCAGGGACATTTTTTTTATTTCTATAGCAAAGACACAGACATTGTATGGCAATATTGCTAGGCTACGGACAAGGAAGCCTTATGAAAGTGGTGGTGGTTTGGGAAATGGTTGGATTGTTCCAGTTACGGCCTAGTTTACAGGATAATAGGGCAACAGAGGGAGTTTGTTTAGTTATAACAGCAGCAGATCCACAGTGCCTGCAGAGGCTGGCAGCATCCTGTTAAATCTGCTACCTTCTTTCACAATCGGCCCATTCGTCACCATGTGTTTCCCTGCTCTTATGTCACACAGGCAGTGATGACGACTTCAGCAGTGACCCTAACAATTTGCATAATGGATTTAAGCACAGCCCTTCCGTATACAACAGTCGGAAGGTTTATGTAGTTACACTCCATATACATCCTCCCCTCTTATTTATGTTTTTAGTACCTGTTCAGGTGGGTCCTGTCAGTGTCAGCAGCTGAAACTAAGGAGCACAGAACGTGAAAAGGTGAAAATAAATACAGCATGGAGCCATATATATGTAATTAAACGTTCTACAACGATGAGGTTACTAACAACCGTTACAACTAACGGTAATGCTACACCTAACGTTACTGTAGCTATGACAGCAGGATGCTAGTAACTATGGCAGGAGGATACTAGTAACTATGGTAGGAGGATACTAGTAACTATGATACTTGAATTTCCCTCGGGATCAACAAAGTTACTATCTAACTATCTATCCATCTATCTATCTATCTATCTATCTACTAGTAACTATGACAGGAGGATACTAGTAACTATGAAACTTGAATTTCCCAGTGGATCAATAAAGTTACTATCTATCTATCTATCTATCTTCTAGTAACTATGGCAGGAGGATACTAGAAACTATGACTGCAGGATACTAGTAACTATGACAGCAGGATACTAGTAACTATGACAGCAGGATACAAGTAACTATGACAGCAGGATACTAGTAACTATGATACTTGAATTTCCCTCGGGATCAATAAAGTTACTATCTATCTACTAGTGACTATGACAGGAGGATACTAGTAGCTATGACAGTAGGATGCTA
>CAKALG010047329.1:0-15924 GCA_916700815.1 Helicolenus hilgendorfi
CAAACAACAGTCGCCGAGGCCCAGCGGACCACAGTGGAAATGGTACATATTTTAGCATAATGCTCTGCCGCTTCCCCCCCACACCCCTACTTCGCCGTCCCTTGTGCTTCACACAGCAAAAGAGCTGTGTATTATTCAATGATGTGTCTACCGATCCAGTGGTCCCGTAAGGCTTGCAAGGTCACAGATTCAAGCGATGTCACATGTGTCCCGCCTAATGATTCCCCGCAGGGAGAGGTTTTGGGAACTGTTGGGGAGTTGTGTTCCAGCAGAGGGTACAGCAGGGCTGCGCAGAAGCAACCGGAAAAATTCAAGGGCTTTTTAACACGCTCTGTTGTTATCCCTCTTGATGTAACCTCCAGAGCAGCCACATAAAGTGTCTCTCCGACCCAATCTCATGGGAAGGCGTATAAATAGCAACGACATTACAAGGACATTCTGCGTGTCACGAGAACGCATTTCAGCCATTTCGCGTGTCAGTTGTAATATAGTTGTTTCGATACCGATACCAGTATCGGAAATGCGTCCGAACTTCCCAAAATGTGGTAAAAATCAATTGGTTGAAACGGAAATCAGTTCTTCTTCGCCGCTCCAAAACAGTAGCCTTCACTGCGCTGTCGCCCTGGATGTATCATTGCTGCCACTGGCAACTACTGTTTTAGAGAAGCAAAGAACTGATTGCTTCAAGGGGTGGCACTAGTGTTGCCAATTTCAACACCAGCAATCCTATAAAACATTTGAAGATGCATCATGGGAGAGAGCCCAGCCTACATGGTCAGTAGTAAACAATAATAATTATTAATAACTTCTTCTTACCGCAAGTTCAGGTATTGAAATCGTTAACGGGAAGGAAAAATTGGAACATCTCTAATTTGTATGCCTCTTTTCGTGTGTCATTTGTATGCCACGTAACAAAATAACGATAACGGGTGCAGTTAGGTTTAGGCAACAAAACCACTTAGTCAGGTTTAGGAAAAACATCGTCGTTGGGCTTAAAAAAAGTACGTAAACTAAGTAGAATGCATACAAAGTACGGAAAACATGTCACCAAAAAACACGGCACAAATGTAACTTCAAAATACCTCAGCACTTTGGGGCACGAATACCGGTGCTCCTGGTTGAATGTCCTGAGCAGTCTTTCTCACTTTTCATTTTACGTCACTAGCTCTGAGCTTAGCAAATTTAATCGGATACGTTTTCATTGCAGTCAATACAGACTACATGGCATACAAACGACACGGCAAAGGCAAGAACGGCGTTCTTATTGCACGCACAATGACTTACGAATTACCATGTCATTCATACGCCATTTAGTGCGACCAGGCTGGTGTCTCATAAGTGAAGACAAAGTTATTAATAATTAGTTGGAAAAACAATTAATTCCCTCAAAATTTTGAAAACTTGGACATTCATAATGTGTACATTTCCATTTTGTTCAGCCAGTCTCCCCGCCCCCCTCTCTTTAAAACCTGCTAAATATATAGATACTCTCTGTGAGCACTCGTTAATGCCTGAATCAATTTCGCAGGCTAAGACGGGGATGAAAATGAATCACTCTCCTGGCCCTGTGTCCAGGAAGCGTGTTTAGCTTCAGCCGGCTGTTTAATAATTTCCCTTTTTAATTTCACATATAACCAGCTCAGTTGGTAGAAGTTCAGGAAGGCAGGGCTATCAACCAAAGCCACCTAAAAGGTGTGCAAACAGATAAGTACAGACTTGCCAGTGTCAAGACTCTGTTAGTCCACGTAAATACACCACACACCTCTCAATTTTATGCACCGGAGATGATAAAGTGAGAATTTTCACATTAGGGCGCCTCAGGGCTTGAAAGTGGAGGATCGAGGCAGTTATTCCCTCCGTTTTTACATCCACTCCTTCTACCACTTTAGCCAGGAAGCTCCGAATACATTTAAAGAGGCTCGCTTTACTGCTATCGTGTCAACCTAAGATGAGTGGGGAGATCATAAAAGTGAAGTAATTACCAGAAACACGTGATTAGAATGTCATTTGTGCTGACAAGGGCTAATTAGAGACGTCCCCTCTCGTCATCCTTGCTCCGATGACAGTCCATAATGGCAGGGGACCAAAACCCTGTTGTGAACTTTGCCTACATCGGAACGCACAGATGAGACGGCCCTCTTAATAATTTGTGTCACTTCAGTCATATTAAGTTTTTAACCGACCTTATATAATGCTCCATTCCCACATCGGCTTGTCTTTCTCTTGACCTCCACTCCTTTTGTCAGATTTGCTTCAATGAACAATAAATGTGCAGCTCAGCACTGGCGGTGACAAAGTCACTTTACGTGTCTGCCCAAGGGCGCCGCAAACTTTTTGTTCTCGTGATGTCTAAGTTCAGACAAAACCCGCACAAAACAGTGATGAGTTATGAAGTGCATTACGAGAGAGGAGAGCCATGAGAGGAATCTAGCTTTTTTAAATTTCATTTCCATCATTATCAAATCAGTGTTTTTTTTAGAGCGTAACGGTTGCCTTTTCCAATCAGCTCAGCTTAATTTTTCTTTTGTATACTGAATTCTTTTGATACGTGATACTAAATTACTGTGATTTCATCTTTTCATGTCTTCCCACTGAGCTATCTTCAGCTGTCGTCGCTACTGTTTCAAAGGCTGTTTGTCGGGCTCATTGTATTGTTTGTTTGCTATTTCATCACCTCTGAATCACAGCGCTTATCTCGCCAGTTTTGTTTTTTATTTATTTAGTGATATTTCTCGGTCCATATGGTGTATATTCTGTCATCTACTGTATGCAGTATCATGTTGCTATTTCATTATCTTGAATAGAAGCAGTGTGTGACAACTCTAAACAATATGTTGTATTGAAAACAATATATAATCCATATGCAATTTCTCTACTTTTTCATTCAAATACAAAAAAATAGAGAAATCAGAGGTTGTGATCTCTTACTCTGTGTTTTCTATATGGAATGGCATTATGACGCTACCTATAGGAAGGCTACACAAGGTGTTACAATGTACAGAGGCAATAATGGATGCTGTTGTGACACAGTGTATATATGCACCTATAAAAATATTATCGTTTAAAATGTTTTCACAGTCAAATAGTATGGTTCCTCTGAGGTTGAAAGTCTCAATAAACCCAAGTGTAGCTCTAAGAGATAAATGTATAACACACAATTATAATAACTAGATTAAAAATGTACCTTTCCTACAGGTTAATACCCCTTTCCTCCTAGGGAAAATAATGAGCAATGGATAATTTATTGATTTTCACTAGTATAAATCCCAACACAGAGTGTAGGACGTTGACAGGAAGGCTTAGGGCTTGCTATTGGACATCCTTCAGCCGGTTCCATAAAGGAAAAAGACTTGGTTGTAGGGCATGTTTATCAGCAGGAAGAAGTGTCTTTCTCTGTCTATAAACTGGCAGAGTATTCAGAGGAAGAGACTCGACTAAAGGGAGCTGTGGAGTATGAAGGGCAATGGAATTAGATTCATTATAGCTGCAAATTGTGATGTGTTACCACCTCCCAAACACTGCAGTCAAGGTGAAGACCCTGCAGGGTTTATCCTTAGCCTGTAGCAAACAGCTTCATACCCTTAGAATAACTCCTCACACGCCTGCTATGTGTTAACATACAGTACGTATGATGGTACATTCCACCGCATGCAGTTTACTCGTCACAAAGTCTTACTCATGTGTCATATGTTAAAGTTTGACAAAATAACGTATGGGAAATCCAGCATAGAGACTAAAAGTATCTGCTTTGGTTTTGACAATTCCTTTTTTCAAAAGGTGCAGTGTGTAGGATTTGGCAACAGCTAGCGGGTGAGGTAGCAGATTGCAACCAACTTAAACTTCTCCTGTGTGCCAAGCATGTAGGTGAACTACGGTGGCCGACGCGAAAACGCGAATGGCTCTCTCTAGAGCCATTGCTTGGTTTGTCCGTTATGGGCTACTGTAGAAACATGGCGACTGGCTCCGTGAAGAGGACCCGCTTCCTATGTAGATATAAACTGCTCATTCTAAGCTAAAGAAAACACAACAATTCGTATTTTCAGGTGATAATACACTAAAGAAAACATACTTATTAATATTATATTCCATTTCTGCCAATAGATCCCCCTAAATGTTACACATTGTTCTTTGTAATGACTTCCTTAAGACTTAACTTACTTAAGAATCACTGCAGAGATATTTTCATAGCCTACAAACAAAACAACACAGCTTCAGCAACAGAAAGGACCTACACAAAGCCCTTAGTGTCCAATAATCCAGTTATGCACTGTGGCTGAATAAAGACTTTGCATTATTAAGATTTATACGTAGCCTTTTTATGCATTTGTAAAATGCAAAATACTTAAAATGTGTTAGATATAAAATTTCTCAACCAAACCTAAAACCTTAAAATGACGAAAAACACAAATATGATAATTGATTTAAAGCAGAAAATATATAAAAGAAACTCGAGGCAATATAAAAACACACACATAAATAGGCTTTTAAAAAGAGTGAAATAAAATAAGACGAATGAAACAATAGAATAAAAATTACATTGTAGCTATAGTGCATACAGGATGACATATGAATAAAAAGTATTTTCCTCTTTTTCTAGACTTTTTTGTGGTATTTTGCACCTTTGTTGGACAGATGAAGTGTAGAGGCAGACTGGAAACTGGGAGAGAATCGAATCGAACCTAGGAAGTTGCGGTTTTGTGGCATGCGCTGTAACCATTCAGCTACCAAGGTGCGCCTAACTTAAAGGGGACATATCATGCTCATTTTCAGCTTCATACTTGTATTTTGGGTTTGTACAAGAACATGTTTACATGCTTTAATGTTCAAAAAACACATTATTTTTCTCACACTGTCTGTCTGAATACACCTGTATTCTCCCTCTGTCTGAAACCATTTTAGCACCTGTCCCTTTAAGAAAAACACGGAGCACCTTTTCACTTGTTGAATCACATGTTTTCTGATCCATGCAGCCCACAAAAAAAACTAACTGGGTTGTCTTATTTCACAGTTTGTGGGTCGGTAGGCACTCCAGATACCAAAATGTATGTGTAGGAGCACTGAAGAAGTGAGTGTTTGATGATATGTCCCCTTTAATAAAATTCTGTGGCAAACTGAAAAGTCTTGATTTAAAAGAACTGACAGTTGGAGGAGAGTAGTTTTCTGGGAGTTTGTTCCAGATATGTGGTTGTAACAGATGGAAAAAGATAAAACAGAGTTTGAGAAACAAGCATATGCCCATTTTCAGATCAGATATTTTACTGCTCGATATATGTGGGCCAATATTCCAAGAGCTGCCAAATAGTAAAAACTTAAAACTACTATAATATCCACTAACAGCCTTAATAAAATCAGAGGAATTTAGAATATCTCATTGAAGAGGCTCCCTTTCAAACAGAATTGAATGCGTTAATATAGGCTTGCTGTTTATTAATTCCAGGGATTATTTGTTTTGGAGTCACCTAGGTGGACTTTTTCGGTGACAGCAGCATCTGTTACCAGTTTCAGCATGGCACAACATATCACGGAACAGTAACAAGCCTGTAGTCGCACAAAGGAGTCAGTGAACTATTGTACACCGAACAGCAGAGCAATTAATTACAGCCAGTGTGGTATGATGTGTAAATGAAATAAATTCCCTATCAAATTATCTTGGGAGATGGCGAGCAACTGAACTGCAGAGAGGAGTGCTGAGCATCAGTAGGCAAGGGGAGAAAGTTGAAATAATTGCAACAACGTTGTCGGCATTAAAAAGGGGAGCGTGCATTAAAAGAGAAGAGCAGGGCAACTTTGAAAACCACATTTTGCATCTGTTATTGTTAACAGTTTATGCATCATGCCCTCTTTAGTTTGTTTCATGTCTCTTGGACTCAAACAGACAACTGTTTGTCTAACAAGTTTACCATGTCAACCTAAAATAGCGATAATGTGTCAATGTTGTGTTCAAAGCTTGTTTCTGCTGCCCCCAAATGGCAAAAAAATCAGATATTGCAGTGTCAAAATTAAAGGAAAAATTTGACATTTTGGAAACAGCTAGCCCAGCTTTATCTCAAGGTGATAAAATTCCCCTACGAGCACCTATAAAGTTGACTTAGTAACAAGTTTTGTCTCATTTGTTTGTTTGACTTTGCCTCAGACAGCTTGAGAACTACCTTTGCAACGGTGCACCATATTTTTCTCGTAAGCTAATCAGAGCAGACTGGGCTTTTTTTCCGGGAGGGGGTCTTAAAGAGACAGGTGCTAAAACGGAGCGTTTCAGACAGAGGATGAATACAGCTATATTCAGACAGACCGTATGAGAAAAATAATGTATTTTTTGAACATTAAAGCATGTATACATGTTTTTAGTAGCAACCCAAAATACAACTATGAACCTGAAAATGAGCAAAATATGTCCCCCTTTAATGTAAATATGATTAAGTGTGCAATATTAATAACATCTTGTGTGTCACTAGATTGGATGCACTCTTAACTATAACTTAAACATTTTAGGCATTATTGTAGAGTAAGCTATAATTTACCTTTTATGTGCTCTTTGGAGGTTGCTTGAACATAAAATGTTACACTGTCAAAAAAGACAATAAATCCCATCAAACTACATTCTTCATGCCAAAAAATGGAAAGCTGATTGTGACATAAATTCATATTATGCTTAAAAACATTCAAATTGTGGTCATAAAAAGAAAAATGTGCTGTAGGAACAACACTGGATCCAGGTTGTCAATTTCCTTCCTATACTCCGATGCAGCCAAGCATAAAGAGAAGCGGGTGTTTCCTCCTGAAGACAGGGCCCCTCAGAGGCCTGTGTCCCACAGGGCCTATCTAAGTAGCGTTTTGAGACGAGATGCACCAGGATTTATCCCGAGGGAAAATGTAGCTGGCAGCCCAACGGACCAACCGTATAGCACTCTCTGTGGAGCTGTGCATAAAAAATAAAAAAAACAACGCAAGAGCTGTGTCTGATATGAAAATTGCTTAACTTAACACACGTACACAGGGTTTATTTACAACATTCTGCTGCAAAGAGAAAAGACAGGTTGTCATGTATCATACAGGCATGGCACAATTTATGAGAGCTTCCATATTTATCTGGGTCTATTTTAATGGTATAGAATTTTGTAGGATATTCACAAGTGTCAGTATAAGTGTGTATATTTAGTTAACATGCTAAGGCCTAGTTTTGTGAGGGGCAGAATAATATTTCTTGTCGTGAGGGAATCAATCAAATGCACTCTGCAGCTCCTCAAAGTCACTATGAGTGGCCTAGATGGAGTCTTGCAGCCCATGAGATACAATTTACTACAAATGGAAATAAGAAAATAGGGGTCACTATTTGTAACCCCTATACAAATAAGGGCAGTGTCGAAGGCACTATTACTATATGTGTTATGTGGTATTAACTGAGATGGCTGTTTAGTCCCAGGAAAGCATTGATGTGTAGTATTTTTTCGTCCTTTCCTCAGCATGAAATGGAAAAGCGTCCTATTACAGTTTAGATTAAATTCACAAAGAGCTCAATTCAAGCTCCTCTAGAGCACACGCAAAAAGGCCAATGCGGAAAGTGTGTTATTACGTTTGTCCAGCTCGTATCTCTCTTATTTCATGCTATTACTGATTTTCAAAAGCCCCTTTCATTTAGAACCAGAGAGAGAGAGGAGCTGCGATTGATTTGGTGACTCGCACTTAGTGCTAACTTTCCAAGCTAATGTTCACACTTATCCTTTTCAACTCTTTTAGAAAGTTTTAGCTTTAAAGCTTCAGGGTGAACACTAATTGAAAATAGTTTATTATCATATTAAAGGACAGGAGCGGGCTTTCATGTTGAGGTTTCACAATCTTTGACCTTAGCAGCGGCAACAATAAAGTAAAAGCTCCCTGACAAGCTGCTTTTCATCTTCCTAACCACCTTTTCAGTTGAGATCAAGGGCAGTCATATTGCTAAGTAAGCTAAGCAACAACTTCTGTCATTGTAGTACAAGAGCGAACAATAAACTCTTTATGAGATGAAGTGTCCATCCTATTAGGGATGTCACAACACCTAAGAAGTACCAATTTGATACCACAGTAAACAACAAAAACAATAAATCCCATGTGCTTCAACATCCATTCTTTTATTACCTTTTGTGTACTGGCTTTTGTTTGGAAGTTAAACAGGTTATAAATCCCTCTATTATCTATTTTATATTGCTGTGAGACATCTCCTTCAAACAACTGTATTTATTCAAGTTTCTCTCCAAAAGCTACATTTTACAAGATTACATTTGAACGCAATCATGATAACGTTAGATTTGACCTTCGCCCATTTTTACTGAATAGAGCCTGAATACACCATAATGTATCTCCAGTGTTGAAATCGGCAGGAGGAGAGCTAGTTAGCGTTAGCTGTTAGCTCTCATGCTTGAGAGCTAACAGCTAGGAAAATGAGTACTGAAACCGTTTCAAATACTCTGTTTTGATATGTATAGATACTTTGATATATTTTAGCATTATCATAGAGAAATGGGGTGCGTTTGATAGTGAGTTTACTGCGTCCCAAACACATTTTCTACCGTCCCCGGGACGATGTTAGTCTCAAGACCTGACGGTATGTATAGTACTTGTGGTACTGTTTCAGAGTTTGGCATCAACTTGGTAGCGAAGCATCGGTTCTCGTGACATCCCCAGTGTCCATTCTATCCACTAATTCACCTCCAAATGTGCTACATGTCAATACCGAGTGCCCTTTTTAATTCCAGCCTTTCTCCACCACCACCCAGCAGATGGATTTCTTTACCTTTTAATGACAGTGACATGATTGTCGATCCCAGTGAATTTTCCTGGTTGGCATACAGATACCCTGATGGGTCCATGGGTAGTGATGAGCTGCTTATTCTCCGAGCTAGACAACATTGTGCCCCGGAGCTATTCAGTATGCAAACAAACAATTGACATGGCTGCTCGACAAGGTGCCACTGGGGGATTCCCCTTCAGCTCTCTCAGCTACGGAGCAGGTGTATTGTCAGCCTCGCCTGCGCCTTTAAAAATACACTCACAGGGCTGATAGACACTACATCTTCCTCCTAAAAAAAAAAAAAAAAATAACGTCCCCACAGGCCTGTCAGAGGGCAACAACAGGAAATAAAAAAGAATTTAAAAAAAGCAGGCCAAAAAATGTTGAAAATGAAATTGAGAGACCTGTTGTTTGTTTCGCGCCACAGCCTTCACAGATACGGAGCGAAGGGGAACATAATACCGAATGATGCTCGCCTGACGTGCCGTTGTCTGTCTGTCATTGATAAAAGTTGGGACGGCAAGATATTTAAATGTGAAGCCGGGGATGTTTTTCTCCTATCAGGATAACTGTCTGATCGGGATTTGCTGGTTGGAATCACATGAAAACAAATCTGAGGGCTCGTGGTGCTCATGAATTACAGCGACACATTTTTTTTTTTTTTTTCTTCTCCCTTTTTCTGAGACGCTACACAGATCATACCCCTAATCCCTCTGTGCTGTCTATGCAAATCACATGTCGCTGGGTTGATATCCATTCTCCTGCTAGGCTCTGGCTGGACATGAAGCTCTCTTGTTGTTTACATCAACTCTGACTCAGAGGACTATCGGGCTTATGCAGCGATGCTGTGTGGGAGTGGAGGAGATACAGTAACAAAGCCGTCTGAGTAAACTGGTCTGAATCAAATATACTGTATGTGTGCCCTCCATTGCTTGGTGATTCTGACATTCCCATTACCCCCCCCCCATGCTCTCCGCATGTACTCCGCTGAACTCCGAGCATAATCAAAGCCAAGAAATGACTCGAGTGATCATCTCGTAAAAAGGACATGAACGTCAACACTCAACAAGTTGCATCATTGTGAGCGTTTACACACTATGAATGGTCTTTATATTTGGAAAAACCCTCGCCATGTTGTCAGTTCCGATAACCCAGTCTGAAGGCTCAAATATATATATATAAGCCGCGAAAGCTTTAAAGGATGAAATGGAGGAACACATCAACAAATCATATTTGACAAGTTTTGTTCCTTTCCTCCAGAGGGAAATGGAAAAAAAAGGGCCTTTTAAAGAGAAATGAAACGGATAAAAATACAGATGTTCGTTTTCCTCCGAGGAATTAAGACTCAGAACTTCCCTCTTTCAAGTCAAATGCAATCTATTTCCACTTTGATATCATTCACTCCAGTTGAGGAAACACAGAATGCAAACTGACCCCGCGTGTCAGTATTATTGTATTATCCCAACCCGCGTCTTTCTGAATATAAAATGCTGCAAAATGATCACATTGAAATACATATCCGTCTTTCACTATAGTTTAGTTGGCTGACATGCAGCCAGGAGTAGACTTACTGCTCAATGGGAGTCTTTCGTTGCGAGAGGCAAACATGATCTCGGCTCCGCAGCAGATGTTTCATCTACAGTTTCTGTAAATATGGCGCGCGTTTCCAGGATGCAGTAATAAATATTATCAGTCTTATTTGCTTGCTGTAATATGACCTCTCCCAAAGCGATAAACAATTTTATTTTTGTTGCCAGGTTTCTGTTTTGTAGTACCTCTATCCCATGCAATCTCTGTGATAGTAAATATTGGCTTATGATAACGATATATGTGTACATGCAGAAATACAAATAGAATTTTCAGTACATAAATGGTATTTAAAGGTATTTCTATACATTCTTTACCTTTTATTTATCTTAATATAAGTAATTATATTTGAAGAATGTGTCTGTATTTGTAGTTATTTATAATGAATTTTAATTTTCTTCAAATTCCACTTTCAGTATATCTTTAATGACTATCCGTTTAATAACCAAATTAACTCTTTACTACTAGCTCTTAATAGGTGAGTGAAAAAGGTAACTTAACAGCAGCTGACAATCTCGTTTTTGTTCACCTCAGTGGTTTAACTTGCTGCAGTGATGTAGAGATGTACTCAAGGGCGTGTGAGTACATAGTGACTCTAAAACGCTGCTTGGTATTTAGGACCAGTGTGTAACAATTAGGGGGATCTATTGGCAGAAATTGAATATGATATTAATAAGTATGCTGTCTTTAGTGTATAATCACCCGATAGTAAGAATCGTTGTGTTTTTGTTACCTTGGAATGAGCCGTTTTACCAGCATTTGGCTGTTGCTAATTTCCAACCCTGATTTTAACCGACCAACTAAGTAAAATACATCCAGAAACTATGTAATAGAAGTACAGAAAACATGTCAAAAGCATCACTAAAAAACACTTCACAAACGTCACTAACTTATAAATTAACAACAACATGACACGAGCACCGGTCTCCTGGTTGAAAGTCCTTGGTTTGTCTCCAGGAGCCCTCCATAATTAGTCTTTTTCACTTTTCATACAACGTCACTAGCTCTGAGCATATTTATGCGGATGTATTTACACTGCAGTCGGTACAGACTACATGGCTTACAAATGACACGCCAAAAGCAAGAAAGGTGTTCCTATTGCACGCAAAATGACTTGCAGTTGCAGTCATTCATTTGCCATTTATTGCAACCGGGTTGCTGCAACTGTATTTTTACATTACTGGTTGTCAAAAATGCTGACAGACATTATCATATTTAACTAACTAAACTCAGTGAACCTTTCCAACAATTCCAATTTTATTTAAAGTAAAAGAGTAGTCTTGATACAAAATACAGTTTGTTTCAAACGTCAATTAAAACTTTTCTTGTTTACTGTCCAAAAGAGTTTGATGGCACTGTGGAGGTTAGCAGATGGCAAAACATCCCTCGCTACCTGTATGATTGCATAATGCTATTTTACAGTACGGTGTCAAGACTCTACCCAAGCATAAACAAAGCTGTTGTTGCATGAGAAAAGGTTTCTCAGAGCCACATGGTTGCGTCTGATACTGGGCAGACACTGAGCTGCTTCACTGAGCACTAGCTCCGATTCTCAGATTGCTGCAAGACAAACAACCCAGAAGTCAGTGGGATCACCAGACAGAGAAAGAGGGAAATATAGGGAAAAATGGAATAAGAAATCCTCAGTGACCAACTTCTGAAGCTTCGGCTTGTATCACATACTGTTACAGTTAAATGCTCAGAGTTTTGGGCCTCCATGAACACCAACCCACTAAAGGGAGGTTCATCTTTTTTGGGAAATATACAACTTCTTGCTGACAGTTACATGGGAAGATCAGTACGACTCTCGGAGATGGAGGTATCAATCTCTCATTTAACTCGGTAAACTAGCAAGTAAATGTATTTCTCAAAATGCAAAACTGTTTTTTTAAGTGTAAAACTTTGCCCTGGGTATTTATTAAGGTGGAATTAGTCACTTCAATTTCTAACATGGTACTACTTATTAGTACCATGTTGGGCTTAGGGGTGTAGCTTTCTGTCCTAGTGGGAGTGGTCCAGGTATCTTCATGGTCCTGCTGAAAAGTTATAAAAAAGAATTGATACCTCCAGTAAATGGTAAATGGGCTTGCATTTACAGTATATAGCGCCTCATACACTGATGGCAGAGGCTGCCATGCAAGGTGCCAACGTGCTGATTGTTTTCTTGATTAATTGGTTAGTTATTTGCTCTATAAAATCTCAGAAAGT
Organism: Helicolenus hilgendorfi; assembly: GCA_916700815.1. Lineage (NCBI taxonomy): Eukaryota > Metazoa > Chordata > Actinopteri > Perciformes > Sebastidae > Helicolenus > Helicolenus hilgendorfi. The sequence goes on from CAKALG010047329.1 coordinate 12,563, forward strand.
GGTGAAAAATGTGGATCAGTGTTTCCCAAAGCCCAAGATGACGTCATCACATGTCTTGTTTTGTCTACAACTCAAAGATATTCAGTTTACTGTCATAGAGGATAAAAGAAACCATAGAATATTCACATTTAAGAAGCTGGAATCAGAGAATTTTGACTTTACTCAAGCCGATTAGTTGATTATCAAAATAGTTGGTGATTAATATAATCGTTGACAACTAATCGATTGATTGATTAATCGTTGCAGTTTTAATCTACATCACTCTTGTAAGTAGGGATGTCATGAGAACCGATACTTCGGTAACAAGTCGATGACAACATTTTGAAAATGTGACAGTGTTAATTTTTCTACTGTACCGCAGGTACCATCAGGGCTTGAGACTAACGGCATCTAAAATCCGAAAGGACATAGTAAACCCACTAGCGATGCGTCCGAGGGACGCAGCCTATTTTTCCCTGATGATGCTACATTGTCAATACCATGTTAACGTTAGAGGTTAGCAGCCAGTAAGCAGCACGGTCCTGCACGGAGCTTACAGTCAATGTTACCGGTGGTTGCATTGAGTTTCAATTCGATGCGTTCAAGCGCTTTTGACCTGTTTCACTTCCTAACAGTGTATATTGAAGTACATTTTGTTTTTCACTGTGTCATCAAATTGGTACCAGGAATCATGGAATCTCCCTGGTATTGCTATCGCCTACAAAATTTCTGGTATTGTGACATCCCAATTACAACCTCAGAGGCCTCCCTTATTGTCGCATTCTGAATCTATCAAGTCTACATGGTCTTTGATGATAATTACATGACTCTTGTAAGTGCAACCTGTTACCAATGTTTAATGTTTAACACCTAACACAGGAGTCATATATGCTCCATCTGAATCATTACATTCCTGGTATTTCAACCAAACAACAGAGGAAGAACAATCAAATCGCCACCCACATTTCATAGCTGTGATGCACTTTCCATCTGGCTTGATAAAGGCAGATGTGTTTGTGATTTTACGACTTGATTGCCTTGTGCAGCGTAGGAGTTTGTCGGGCATTTGTGGATAAAAATGAACATGTTTTCCTTTCTGGTGCATCTCTGATTTGCTGTAAATGCATCTGATGTTTATTTCTTTGGAAATGAGTTATTGGCATATTCTCAAATCCGAGCTTTTCCAATCCCCCGTCCACAGCTCCGCTCGACGGCTCAGCGATCAATCACTGGCAGCTCTCCTCCTTCCTCTCCTGCTCTATCCCCCATAGTGTGTGTGAGTCAGTGCAGATTTTCAAGAATTAGAAACTCATATTATCTGGGCTGTCGACACAAACAAATATATATATTTGCTTTGCTGCTTATTTTTCTTTTAAAAAGTAAACCTTGAGAGAGTGGTCAACTGAATATAGAAAAGCATTCCAGAAAAAGCTGCGTTTGCAGTTTGAAATTGGTGTCTTTGAATGATAATAAGTCATGAGGAGAGATCTACATGCTGATAGTTTAATTTACATTTGGATTGTTTATTATCTCATATGCATGGCGTGAAAAAAAATGGTATTGGATGCCTGCTCTTAGCAGTGGGACGTGATGAAAAATGATGCAAGGATTGAGATTATTTTCCTTGATTCTACAGACCATTGGGGGATTTCTCTCGGCAGGCTGGTGAAAAGCCAGGCTTAAATCTAATAGAAAAGTCCTCTGTCTAATACCCCTTTGGTCCGAAACTGCTGAATAGGAGTGAAAATCATCTGTAAGACTGTGTCTCCCTCACCCACTTCCCACTTTTATGCCTTCAAAATGGTCAGCGTTTTACTTCAAGTGTGTCAAATTTGAATGAGGACATTATTCCTCTTTCTGAGCCCCACTTTCTTTCCGAGGGCGACCGCAGCAGCTTAAATGCCTCGTTAGGCATCGGGGAAATTTCTCAAAGGATAACAATCATATCCGCCAGTTGGGATTGGCGGACAGCTCGGATGAGATTTATAACGGGCCCACACTTGTTCAAGCGCTGGTAATGAAGTCACTGATGATGCCCCTGAAACAAGAAAGGGTGCCTTGTGATCAAGGAAATAGGGATAAAACATCCCAGTAAGACCAGACCACCATCATTCTAGATACCAGCAGCATAGACATATGAAACAGGACAAATTGTGTTATTGTGATGCCCCTGGAAAAAGGATTCGGAAATAATTAACAATTGAGACATAATTCTTGTCCCAATATCCTTTCAATGGGGTTGTATGGGTTGCTCTGTATGGAGAAAAATCTATGGAAGCCCTAAACAGACATGATTCAAACTTCTTTTTAAATGCCGTTATCTCGAGATCACAAAGCTTGTGATCTCAAGATATTTAAGTCGCCATTACAGCCCTAGTTATGAGTACTACAAGAAAACAACCTTTTGTTTTCTTGTAGTACTCATAACTAGGGCTGTCAAAGTTAATGGGGTAAGAATGCGTTAACGCAAATTCGTTTTAAAGCTACTAATTTCTGATCACTGATTTTTGGTTGCTGAAAAAAAAAAAAATAATTCCTGACATTCATGCATTCACAAAATCCTTCCTCTAACTTCACCAAGTCCATCACTGTTAGGATGTATATAGCCATGCTGTCGGCTTGATCTGAGCCACTTGAATGCATTTACCGTCGTCTGATTTGACCCAAACATTAGTAATAAAAGAAACAGCGATAACAAAGCTTGTTTTCTCGAGTTAACGGCATAGCTAAATTGTGATCTCGAGATTAAGGTATTAAAACATTTTTTTTTCAATCATGTCCTTTCAGGGCTTCCGTAAAAATCATGAATACATAAATGTATGTTTATTTAGGATTTTCCATTTTCCTCATCTCCTCTGTAGTATCTTAAAAAAAAATAAAGGTCAATATAATTTACTTCTGTATTGCCTCTAATGAATAACCTCTCACGATTTAGAAGCGTACCAGCATTCCTTATTGGACAGTGGCCTTTAATACTAGCTTGTTGTTTATTGTAAAGGCCACAAGTTCATCAAAGAAAAAACGATTTACTGCTCCCATAATGTAAAATAGCAATATAATGGCCATGGTTCATCCATACTACTGTAAGCTATATTACTTTTATTATTAAAATAAGCAAACTAAGTTCAATTCTTTGTTTGCGCTGACTGATGACATTTAGGCCTCAGTTACCTCAGTGGAGCTTTGGGCCACATTTAGCAGGGTGTTTGATGGGATACCACTTGGCGACTGTCAACAAAACAAAACCAAGAAATAAATTAGAAGATGGAGTGAGGGGCTTGGGAGAGAAGGCTGTTTTGTTTTTTTTTTAACGAGGAATCCTGAGTGAAGATCTGCCAGTACGCCTTTGGAGGGCATGGCAAGGACGGAGAGGCGGGCGCCAG
>CAKALG010047330.1:0-12352 GCA_916700815.1 Helicolenus hilgendorfi
GCAGGCGCAGTAGGGTCAGCTCGGTCACATGGCTCGGTCATGGGGTCACGGCTTGCTATATCCGACCCCCGAATGTATCCGAATGTGGTCCGAACAATGCATCCTCAATGCACCTTGAGTGCAACCTGTACTTAGAGCTGTCCACTTGTGATTGTTAATGCCGGGACTGAACAGGGCCTGTGTGTCGTTCTAAAAGGCAAACAGCGTATTTTGTTGTTTAATTTGGAGGACTTGTTGCGGGAAATCCAATTGTGTATTCCCACTCTTTTTTTCAGTGCAACATTCCCCGTCTTGTGAAGCTCCGGGTGTCTTCAGTCTACTTTGCTCTTCTGTGTGAATGAAGCCTTAATTGTCCTGATGTGATAAAATCCCCCATCTGGGCTCTCCAATCAGCCTGAAATAATCTGTAAAGTATTTGAACCTGTCTTTACCCAGATCTGTTACTCCACAGAATGCTACCTGCTTTGAATCATTCTCCTTTGTTGTGTGAGGCCCAGATTTAGTGCGACATGGTCTGCCAGCCTATCAAGAAACCTGATCAGCACATCGGCGGCACTGCGTCAAGCTGTGCACCGCTCTAAGATGAAATCCTTACTTCTTTAAAAAAAAGACTACTTTTTAGGAATTTTTCACAAGAGTCTGATAAATTGACATTTTTATACATTTATAAAACACGTCACAGCACTTTGTTATCCTATAAATAAGTAAATAAAGCTTCACTTTCTGTGTAAACATGGAAATTCCCAGGACTGAAGTTCTGAGGTTTTCCCTTTAAAAACAGCAGCAGGGTTCTTTGTGTTTGTCACGACGAGGCCCCAACCTTTGTTAGGATGCCACATTAAGTGTTGGCAGTGTTCGTAGTTGCTGGGCAAGGCAGAGCCAATGAAGATGAATAAATCAATCAGGTGTCACACGCACATCAGTGGAACGCCCACGTACCCATCCAGCAGCCGTCAGCTCCATTTCCACACAGCTTCAGAGATTTGTTAACAGAACAGAGGCGGTTAAGATGATGCACATGTGGCCGTGCAATTTTTAAAAATTCAACGACCTTGTTCTGCAATTTAAAACAATGAATTCTTTTAACTATTCACCAGCAGATTTTGTGACACGTGGTATCCTTTAGAATCAGAATTAACTTTATTGTTTTTATACTCAGGTAAAATGAAATAGTAGATTTTAAAGAACTTATGACTATGATACAAACACATACAAACTCAAAGTCGCAGGCTCCATTTTGCCTCTCACGTGTCTGAAGCTTGTGGCCATGTTAATATAAACATAATATAAAGTACTCAGCTCTGATTGGACAGTTACTGTCACTATACTGGTGCACAACAAAGTAGATCATTTCCTGAGTGGTGTTTTTCCATTAATTACTTTAAGTCCCAGTTGCTGATTTAAGTTCAATCATATTGAAATGATGCTTAAGAAGCGGACGAAGTCACCGTGACGTCACCCATTGGTTTGTGGACTGCGGTTTTGAAGCCTCAAGTTCAGTATTTTGTCGGTCGCCATCTTCGTTTTTTGCAACTAGAAGTGACACAAGAGGCTGGAGCTAAGTACAGACGAACGCTAAATTAAGACATTTTTAGGCGACCATCTTGGTTTTTGTCCGTCGCCATCTTGGTTTTTGTCCGTTGTTTTGGCAGTTGCCATCTTGGTTTTTGTCCGTCACCATCTAGGTTTTTGTCCGTCACCATCTTGGTTTTTGTCCGTCACCATCTTGGTTTTTGTCCGTCACCATCTTGGTTTTTGTCCGTCATCATCTAGGTTTTTGTCCGTCATCATCTTGGTTTTTGTCCGTCACCATCTTGGTTTTTGTCCGTCACCATCTTGGTTTTTGTCCGTCACCATCTTGGTTTTTGTCCGTCACCATCTAGGTTTTTGTCCGTCATCATCTAGGTTTTTGGCCGTCGCCATCTTGTATTTTGTCTGTTGACGTCTTGGTTTTTGGCCGTTGCCATCTTGTATTTTTTGCAACTATAAGTGATATGAGAAGATGGAGCTTAGTACAACGGTGACTAAGACATTTTTATTTTATTTTTATTTTAATTAACTTTCATGAAATGAAAACACACTGAAATATATTCAAGTGATCCCTGTGCACGTTCACCGTGCAGCCCAGAGAAGCAATATTCTATCTTATCTTGCATGATCCTTGGGTTGTATCCACATGGTTGAATGCACATATTGTAAGTCGCTTTGGATAAAAGTGTCAGCCAAACAAATGTAACGTTAAAAGGAAGAAAAACAAACAGTTTTTCAGGTTTTCATGTAAATTGGTAGTTTTGGCTGTAAAATACAGTTGTGGTTTATCTGGTCTTACATGTTGCTGTTATTTCATGTATAGAAGCAGCAGGCGTCCTTGAAAGACCTTCAGTTAACTGATGTTGTTCTGTACTCCTTTGAGAGACGTGTCTCTGCTGTAAGTGGACAGTGTTGTGAGTGTTGGATGCAGCACTTTCTCATGCAATGTTTTTTCTTCCTTTTAAACAGTTTGTTGGGAAAATGACATGAAAGCACCGTTCACAATTTGTGCCCACACTGTGTATTCAAAAGACCTCGTCTGTCTTTGTGCAGCTGTTAGCGGAAAAACACTGCACCATCATTACTGGGCCACATGTGCTTTTATGTGCTTGTTCTGCTTCCTCTTTGATATTCAAAAACATGTGATCACCTGCAGCATTGTAATGGTACAAGTAGACTCCTGAAGGACCAGCCATCATTTAGCAGCAATGCTGTGACCTGGAGTAGCTGGCTGATTTGGGCTATTTATTTTCAGGCTGTAAATCCACGTAACGATGTTTTCTACTCCTCACAAAGAGCTGCTCTGTTTACATAGCACACATCATGCGTCTTTAATATTTCAGTACTGTTCTGTTTGGGCATCTGGGAAAGAAAGGTAGAAAATCACACAGAAGTCACATCCCTTCAGTGCTTAACGTGTGTGCGAATGCAGAGTCCCGGAGCATTCTGTGAGACTTCAGCGTCCTAAATCGCACATTTCCTCTCTGCTCCATCAGAAAAAAAAGTAGGGTTGCCAAAGTTAAAGTATATGTCATTATTTTGTTTTGTTAATTGATTTCCAATAATAAATATCTACATACTTTTGCATAAAGCAAACATATTTGCCACATTTTGAACAAAACAGATTACAAATGTGTGATTCATTTGCGATTAATCATGATTAACTATTGACAATCATGCGATTAAATATATGAATCGATTGACAGCCCTAAAAAAAAGTTAACAGCACTACTCAGTGGCTTCTTCACAACGATCTATAAACATGAGTATTAAACTGAACATTGTTTCTGAAACCTGGAACTTCACAGCAGTCAGCTATGATGTCAAATCTATATAAAAATGGAAAGTGTTGAATAGCAGGATGCTGCGAGGTGTGAAGTGGGTGTATAATGAAATTAGTATCACAGATCACCAGATGGTGGTTGTCACGTACACTGCAAAAGGCTGATATCACTCACTAATGTGCTTTGTTAGGAATCTGTCCTTTAACATGGTGGATGTTGTTGTGTGGCATAAAGTGGCATGATCATGATCATATAGAGGGAAGGGTAAAGGGTCACCGAAAACATGATGGTTCATGCTCTGGGGACCGTTACTACAAAATATATTTGGATTTGACCTTTAAATGTGTTAAGAGGAAGTTTTCAACTGACAGTGGTGCTATAAATCAGTGATTCCCAACCCCTGGCCGGTGGACCAGAACCAGGCCACAGGAAATCTGACACCAGGTCAAGAGGAAACAATCCGATTCGGTAAAAACATGTCATGTAATGTAGGTGGTCAGCAGACATCTCCAAATGTTAATAAAGTTTCAGTTATATTTTAATAAAGTAACGTCTCGTGCTTCAAGTCACTGTTGATTTTTCAATATTTAGGTCTATCCAAGACCAAAATCCTTCCCCAAACTCAACCAACTGGTAGGGCCTATAAATAACCACCACTGAGCCTGCATATGGTCGGGAAAGTCTAATGAAATATGTTGTCATTTTGTGACTTGGAAGATACATTTATCAAAAGTCTTTTTTTTCATATGTTGATAAAAATGTAATTCCAGTGGCACGAGGTCTCTGAAAACATATTTGCTGTTTCAAATTAGTAGTGTATAATTACATACTACTTAGTAGTATGCCAGTGTTGTGTTCTTTTTACTATTGCATTTAGCCAGCTAACATGAGTAAAAAACAAAAATATTGTCATTTTCTTTGGATTAGATAGGGAGAAAATGTGTGTTGTAATATCCAAACCTTTGACCTCCTTAACATCAGAGCCAAACCGGTCAAGATACTCCCAAAACCAACCACACGCAAAATCCTCCCGCAGTCAATGACACGATAAAAATAATCTGAGGTACAAAACACCTGCTATAGATGAAATATTAGAAATTTGAATTTGCTATATACTGTAAAAAAAAAAAAAAAAAAAAAAGAGAAAGCAGCATTTAAAAATATAGCATATCTTGGAAGAAGCCATTTGGTCTTCATTAATAGTATTTGAGAATATTTCTTGTTAATTTGGCCCATAGCTCAACATATTTAGCTTTGGATCACAGTGTAGGACAGATGGACATGTGAGCTGACTAAGCAGCAACCTCTAATGCTGAGAAATGAACGTGGAGGTGCCAAAAGCTGCAGTTCCTGAAAAGGCCACTTACGACGGTTACAACAGCTCCACAACGGCTCTTCAGAAACCTACGGGAGATGTCACGGAGACTACGTTCATATTTTAAACATCTATGGAACTGAGCAGCCAACATCAGCATCTTCAGGACCAACCACCAACACTAAATAAAGCGGTCAGCTAAAAAGACGGGTAAACTGACTCAACCTTGACGGTGATATACCTGACTCTACTTGACAGACCAGGGAGGTGAGAGCATTAAGTTGAACCATAAATATTTCATTCTCAATGTCTGTTTCAGTCTGCTTAGAGTCTGAGATTCAGATGCTGCTGGACCATCACAGGAAAGTTAAGTTAAAGTAAGTCAACTTCCACAGTGTCTGACAGCTTGACTGATGCTATCTGATTTGTCTTGATGCAGTGAACTGCTCCCACCTGAGACCAAAAGATTGCAGGAAATGTTCAAAATTATTCGTCACAAGCCCGGCTTCACGCTCACATGTACTTTTCTGAATCGATTTTTCATTCCACTCCGATAAACTCTGAGACGGAGAAACTGCTGGGTCACCAACCGTCGCTAATAATTTGGGAATAGATGGCCGTCCATAAGGACACAGCTCCTTCAACATCAACAACATCCTAAAAATAGCATTGATTTCCACCAAACATTTACACACCATATGTGTGAATAATCTGTGGAACTGCTCCGGGTGATAGTTGGAGATATAGAGGCAATTACACAGTAATAGATTCAATCTCAGGCCAAGAGAAACATAATTGGAGAGGGAGCTCTCGCCTACGGGCCAGAATATTGTATATTGTCACTGTGATTATAGACACTTGGCACAGCGTGGTGCTGTTAGCAATTTAAAATCAGCACATGAATGGCTGACATTAGATAGAACGCTTTAGATCAAGGCTTTGATTGCGCTGTAACGTTTGTGTCAATTTCAAAAACACCCAATTTGTTTTCCTGCTCGGCCAGTTAACTGTGATAAAAAGCAAATAGCGATCCACACACTGTGGTGTTGTGTTGTGTTTGTACCAAATGCAAATGCGATAGCGTGGATGCCCAAAAGAAAATGAGGTATTCAAAGGAAACGGTGAGGGCTTTGGTACATTTTAAATTTACATTCCAAACATTTAACTGATGCTGTTGTCCAGAGGTTCTTACTGATAAAACAAGATTCAGTTGTAAAATGGTTTATAGTGATCACGGTTACAGTCAACCGCTTATATGGATCAAAAAGCTTGGGACAGGATCACTCCTATACAAATACTGTTTCAATAATTTGCTTTTAGTAATCATGTAGTTCGCTTACAGTGTTCATTTTGGCTCTTTTCACACAGGACAACATGTGGAAAAACATTTTAAAACCACGTTAGACTAATGCTAGTAGAATTTTTGTTTTGTTTTTTACTTTACTCCCTTGATAATTTTCTTCGTGGACCGTCTGCTCTCCGGCTAGAGACCTGTGCTACATGCTTAGGGTGTAAGAAAATATTTCTGAGGTTGCAGCCGGCTCTGTAGCGTTAAGATACTGACATCATGTGAAACTAAGGAATCCATCGGTAACAACCATGTCATGGTTTATCATGCGTTCATCTGCATGCATGCTCGGGCTGCAGGGACGGCCAAAACGGCAACACCTCACCCTCGGTGAGGTAAAAGGCAGGAGAATTGGCAGCGAGCCAGTAAATAGCGATGCGGTTTCATTCATTTGTATTCATGTAAGAAATACACAAATGTCAATTAGATGGTAATCTGTATTAGAAATGATCAACAACAACAAAAAAATCTGTAAGAATAATCATCCGCTTTAGTGATCAATTTGACCTGAACAGACGTGATCACTATAAGCGTTTTATACTATGATTCAAACGAGCAGTGAAGAAAAAGGCCGAATGCTGACATAACAGAGGTCTACATACAGTGTTCTTGTCCCCGGAGAGATTTTATACAAGACAGCAGCAGGATCAGGAGCTGGTAAAGCAGGGATGTCCAGTGAAAGTGAGGAGGACAGGATACGTAGGGACGAACAGCAGACAGCAGACAGAGGTCAGAAGGTCAGTCTTACACAGGAGGAGGGGGGGATTATGAGGGGAAGAGGTCGAGCCTCGGTGGAGTAATGAGCATGAAGCCACAGGGACAGGAGGACGAAAGTGCACGACATGCTGCTGCCACGTGACACACGTCTAGACACTCGTGCTTGTTATTTCATACATACTGTGGATTCTGACACCGGCAGTCTTGGAGTTTGTACCACTTGTGGATTCTCTCCTCTGCCATTTATTCATATTCCTCGACTGCACGGGACGTGTAGTGTAAACCGCGTGTCAGCAGCAATCCTCCTGTTCAGACACAGTGCTGCTGTGCATTCAGAAGTATTTGGATGGAGCTCACAGCCTTATGTGCCACATAAGCCGAGTTTCCAGCAAGAAGAGCCTAATAATTTTCAAGGAGCTAAAAGGTCCCTTTAGCCCACTGTTGTCTGCTTTTCCTTAGTGGTCTAAAGACCTGAAAATATTAGGCAAATTAGTCCTGGCTGCAGTGGTCGAAGGGGTAAACACACAATTCAGTGTGTCCGTCCGTTTCATCTAAAAACACATTGCAGAAATAAACGTAAAGGTGTTGTCTAACTGCGATGATATTTACTGCTGCAAATTGAAGGTAATGAATGAAATGCAGAGGAGGAAAAAGAAACTAAGAGCGTCTGTCTGCACAGTAAATCATCTGCTGAGTGTTTGACTGTTATTTATTTGTGCTTTAGAACATAACCGCTGTGAAACAATCAGAAAATAACTTTATTTTCTCTCATTCGCAGCAGCGCCACGCTCTGTCTGTCTTGATACAAATTTGGTACCGTTTAAAATTTTAAAATTTTCAATTCCAATTTAATTTTCAGGAAGTCCATTTTATCTGGAGGTAAACGGTAGAGATACGGTGTTAACGTGCATGCATTTGATTGTCCAAAGCCAACCCTCTACGTTGGCACACCCGCTGCACTGATAAACGGTCTCCAGTCAAATGAATTAGAGGGCCGTGTTTATTTCACGCAGGGCTACTGTCGATCTGAACGCTCTGAGGCTCCAACACGACGGCTACATATCCCAATTTCAATGACTAAAAGTAGAATAGCAAAAATAGAGTTTTGGCGGTCCACTGCTCTCCTTCTGCATCTAAAAGAGAAAACAAGGATCTCATCCTTTTATAAACACAGACAGAGATAACAAGGTGCACCACAGCACACGTTGACTGGATCTATTCTTCTGAAAATGGAACTAAATCACATACTTTCATGCTCTGCTTTTCCTGCAATGAAAAGAGCCGGCGGGCCGCACAGTGTGCAACATCGCATATTGTGAGAAAGCAGCAGTGTGACAATCGGTGAGCAGTGTGCAGGCAACACTGCCACAGGACCAGTGTATACACAGCTGCAGGACACTTGTTTCCCAGAGTTCACGGCGGCGCAGAGGGGACAGACGTGACAGACGGCGGACGAGGGGAAAGAGAACAGATGGATGTGCGTTGTCCTTGTGTTTGAGGTTGTCTTTCCTCATGGCTATGTAGTATATTCAAGCATGTACAGTATCCACACACACACACACACACACACACACACTTAGAGCATGAATGGGCATCATTAACCTAAATTACAATGTTTTGTGGTTAGCCAGCAGCTGGACAGCTGGTCAACATCAGAATAACCCGCTGAGAATCTCAATGTAATACTAATACTAAACATGTGTTCACATCAACTGTTGTTAAGACGTGTTGAAGAAAGCAGCACGACTAATAAAAACTAACAAAACACACATTAATCGCTGTTCAGGTCAATCTGTCTTTTGTTCATTTTTGTAGGCCTCCAAAATTTGTGACTAAATTGTTACACAGATAGTCAGTGGTCATTTCTATAATGTTAAATCCAGCGCTACGTGTCCACCAGGTCCAGCAAGGACACTAGGGGACGCTCTGCTACACTCAACTGGCAGTTGACATACCCTCTCGTTAAATGCACCCGATTGGTCCGATTCAAACAGGAAACAACGTGGTGGCCTGCTCCTAAACGTTCTGTTATTCCGTCTAAACAATCCTCCAAAATCTACTTCTGAAAACATTTTAAGCGAGAAATAAGCTATGCCACTGTTTTTGCCTAAACTTTAATATAGTTTAATAAACTTTAATATAGTTTAGGCAAGGAAACTATATTAAAGGCCTCAGTTAGGTTTAGGCAACAAAACCACTTATTTAGGTTGATGAAAAACATCATGGTAGGGCTTAAAATAAGTATGTTAAGTAAGTAAAATACGTACATAATCAACGCAACATACTTTAAGTACAGAGAACAAGTCACAAATGTCACTAACGTAACTTTAATATAACTTAACAACACTTTGGGACACAAACACCGATCTCCAACACCGATCTTCTGGTTGAAAGTCCAGTGTTTGTCTGAGATTTCCTTGGTATCTTACATTAGCTCTACTACCAAATACGTTTGGGGTGTTTTACAATGATTGAGGCCATTCCTGGAAAATATACTTGCCGTGGAAACAAGTGAAAGGCTCTTGCCTCAATTAGCGGCGTTTACAATTTCCACGTTCCAACGCACCGTTGAATGCAGGATGCTGCCCGGAGGGGTCGTCTGTCTGTCTAGATGGAGATAAATGCCCAGCGTTGCTCAGAAAGAGGCGAGCTGCCGACTGATAAAGGCTGTGCACGGGATGAAGCTCGGCTGTAAGTGTTTACTTCAATTGTCCAGTAATCACCGGCCTTCCGGGGGGAAGGAGGCGTCTCCCGCCGAGCTGCATCTGGACCCTGTTTCGGACCGATTATACCGGTGGTGGGAGAGATTCCCGTCCCGAACAGTCCGATCAAAACACACCAGGAAGTCAGAGGAGGAAAGAGGGCGGTGACAGAGGAAGACAAATCCAATATAGAGTGTATAGAGTATACCGACAGCGCAGATGTATGGAATATGTGTCTGTGAGGGAAAGAAAATGGAGAGATTGAAAGAAAACAATGAGCATACTTTAATGAGATAAAAGGTATAAATGTGTTTATATATGTGTCAGAAAACAAGCAGAGAAAGAAGGAAATTGACGGCTTAATTGGAGGTGCTACATGTTGCAATTTAACATCAATAAATCATTACAGGAATAATTTGAGGTGTCGGTATAATTACAGTAAACAAACAGATCCATCATGAGGAGAATTAGCAGCCTATAACAGCCTCGGCTTTACCTTGTGAGTGCACCGGGGTTCAGCTTGACAGGAAATGTGAGGAATTGTTTTACAGCAAATAAATAGTGGGAGGGTGCTGTGTTCACAGCGCAGACACACTTTCTCACTTTTCAATTAAATATTCCTTCTCAGTAAAGCCGGAATTGAAATCAACTGCTGTCTTGAAATGGAACTGAAACTGTTTGTGACATTGGAGCCCATGTACATGTTTTAGTTTAAGTGGTTTAAGTTGTAACCTTTGCAAGGCTGACAGACATTTATTAAAAAATAGAGCTGGTGTTTTAATCACGTTATGTTTGGAAGAAGGAATAAAGGTATTGAAAAGGTAACTACCAGTGTCTCTTCAGTTTTTGGCATTGATAGCAACGTGGCTCCAGGGATAGCAATGTTGCTCCAGACTGAAGTATTTCAAAAATGATTGGATGGATTGCCATGAAATGGTGGACAGACTTTCATGTTCCCAGTGGATGAATCTTACTAACTTTGGTGACTACTTGACCTTTCATCAGCAGGTCAAAGTTTTCAATTATCCAGTGAAACATCTCAACATCTACTGGATGGATTGGCACAAAATTTCATCACTTGCTGTGTTGCAAAAATCTGGTCGGGATACTTGGCCGAAAATATATTTCTTTTTCGATTTTTTTAAGGGGATTTTAAACACCTTTATTGATAGTGAGAGAGAGGGCCGCAGGTTGGATTCGAACCCCGAGTAAGGACTCAGCCTTGGTGCATGGGGCTCCCGCTCTATTATGTGAGCTACAGCGGCGACCCCGAATACATATTTCTAAGGGGTTAGATTATGGAAAAAAGTTTGAGAATAACTGTCATAAACCAAAGTACTAGCCAAATTAAAATGTTGACTTAATGATGTTACCAGAGGAAAAGTCACAGGATCACCACAGTCCGTGGGCCTTCTCGTTTGGGCATTTAATCGTTTTGGGGATATTTCAGTCTGGACCGAAGTGATACGTGTAGACCAACCGACAGACCGAGACGAGCCACGCCGCTAGTGAGGCTAAAAATGCAAATGTGAAGCATTTGATGAATTTGGTATACAGGCTCAATCAGGACTCTGGTAATTAAGTTTCCCGTAGAAGGGAAAATGGACATTTGTGTGAAAATGTCACAGATTATTAGTTTAACGTATTAATTGAGAGCCAGTATATTCTAGACATGTGAGACGGTGAGAAAAGAGAATGGAAGAGAGATCAGGAGAGAGTGTTATATTGCACAGTGCATAATAAAAAAGGACAGGGAGGACAGAGAAATTGAAAAACCAACAGAGAGCAGGTGTTTAGAGAGGAAAAATGGAGTGTGGTGGAAGAGACGGGCTGCGCAAATAGACTCAGTATATGAGCCGACAGTATGTGTGTGGAAAGACAAGAAAGGAAGAGGAGGAAATATGGGGACGGAGGAGAAGGGAGGAAAGAAAATGAAGCCAAAAATACCTCTGATTATTGAAAAGGTTATTGAAACCTACGGAGACTAAAAATACTGCACGTGTAACAACTTATTTCCACTGATGAACACAGATTTATTTCGTCTGAATATTCAGCATGTACATACAGGCAACAATGAGTCTTTTCACTGGACATGACTTTCTTTTTTTGGAGGAAATGCTGGAAGCAGACACAAGGACAGTAAATCCAGCATATAGTGCTGGAGGGAAGTGAACTTTGTGAGAGTGAGGCGAACTTCAGCTGAGCTCTGGCTCTGCACTGTAGGAACTGGATAATAAAACTACTCAAAAGCAACTTTGGACTAGCATTTTTGTAGCCATGCTAGCGGCATTGCTCAAGGAACGGCAATGTCCGTTGAGCGGTCAGTCGGCTGGTCCACCACTGAGTTTCATGTTGAAATATCTTAACAACTATTGGATGGATTGCTATGAAATTCGATACAGATATTCATCCCAAGACAATGTCTTGCAATAACTTTGCAGATCCCCTGACTTTACCAGCAGGTCAAAGTTTCCCTTATTCAGAGAAATGGATTGGCACTTTGTATTTAGAACTTATTAGCTAATGTAAGCATGCTAATCCTAATACTATCCAAAACCACATACTATACCAGTAGTAAGTACTGATTTGGCCAAAATGTAGTATGTAGTATGCAAACAAAAGCAAAATCTACAGTATGCCAAAAATATCTGGATGTCGTACTGATTTGGAAAAGATCTCCAGTATGCATCGGACCAGTCTACCTCGCCTACTGTATCCCACGATGCAAAGAGCTGGAATGGTACGGGCTATGTTCATAACAACGGTGGCCGTTTTTTGCAGCTATTGCATCACTAAATTCACTTTTGAAAATTTTTTGAGGTGAGAAATCAACTGTGTAGATTTTGAATATTGGCAGTTTTATGATTTTAGATGGCGAATCGAACATTTGCACCAACGTTTTCTGAGTTTCGAAGCTCCACAAACTGCCGTGACAGCTAGCCAGCGCCTGCCGGGG
>CAKALG010047333.1:3552-13884 GCA_916700815.1 Helicolenus hilgendorfi
TGTAGTTGTCGGACGCTGGTCAGAGCCGGTCAATACTACGCTGTGATTGGCCAGTCTGCGTTCTACAAACGGGGCCTTAGTGAAGGGTCAACTCCTACTTGTTTTTTGGGAGGGCACATCATCAACACCTGAATCATTGTTTTACTTCCAGTTTTTAGCATTATACAGGTTATCTGGGGCTATTTGGGTGAGAGTGTTGTGCTATGATACAGGTTATGTGGGGTTATGGTTGAGTGTTAGACCATGCCACATGTTTCAAACGGCTCTGGATGACTGTGTTTACCATGCTGCAGGTTATATGAGGCTTTTCATGCCAACTGCTTTGTCTCTCTAATGGAAGGAAACTGGCACCGAGACAAATACACACTTAAACACTTTTAGCTGCCACTGGCACTGTGTTAGTGTGTGTGTGTGTGTGTGTGAGAGAGAGAGCGAGAGAGATCAAGAAACATAAACTTGCTTACTACCTTAGCTTTTTTACTTTGGCACCAACACTTGGCACAAAGTCTTTCTACGTATTGACCCCAAATACACACACAGACACACACACACACACACACACACACACAGTGTTCCTCCATATTAAGCCTTATTGTTAACGTGTAAATATTACAGTTGGCTGGAGGCCTCAGATTATACCATGTCCATATTTAGCTCTATCATGTTCATAACTCATACACTACATTTATATAACTATCAAACATTTAGCTAGGCATCAATGGAAACACTGTCTTATTAAAAAACTATTTTCCGGCTATAGGCTGGTGCCTCAGTGGGCCGCAGCATATTCATGCTATACAGTGTGTCATTTAACCATCCTGTCGGTGCACCCAAGTTGCTTGCTGCTTTATGGTGACCGCAGCAGGGCTACCCTCAGTCCAAAGTCCTCCTTTGTTCCCAAGAGAGTTCTCTCAGGTCGAGGGTCATACAACTGGATGCTTTTTGTGCTCCGCACCATGCGGGAGACAGGGAGGCAAAGTCACATGTACTATGCCCAGTTTGTGCGTTGGCATGTTATGTTGAACGCACGGCCCCCATCAGGCGCACTGAACAGCTCTTTGTGTGCTCCGGGGATGGTGTGACTGGATACGCCCATTCCAAGGAATGCCACAGAGTGACTGTGGTCCACGTGCTGGCATCATGGTCGACGCCTTGTCCGTTCATATGGTTCTATCTCTTGGATATGTCGGACTCATTTTCAGGGTGGCTGGAATGACAGAGGACTGGTGAAAAGGCTGGGGTGTGTGTCAGTTGTGTTGCACCTGACTCCCCTCTGAGCTTGATACACCTACATGTCCCTATGCTGTTTGATGACCTGTGGAATGTGGCATGCCGGGTGTCTACAGTTTGTCTTTTGTGATCCCTGCAGGGTTAGACCATGGCACTACCCAGATCAGTTGCGTACTATCTGGGTTGGCTAGGGCACCCTACTTCTCCAATGTGTCGGCCTAGGTTTTAAAGAGGGCTCCAGTGACCAATCCTTAGCCGGTCTGGATCAGTGGGGTTGGGTTGATGTGGTGTCGCAGCAGGGTTTCCATCCATCGGGCTCCACCCACTGTACCCGTAGAGTCCAGTACAGGGCGGAGCCTGTGTGAGTTAGAACAAAGGTTATTGTAACCCTGGTTGGCCGGCTACGTTTATTCAAAGTTCAGTGGGCGAATGCGTGCTCGTCATTATAGGAGAGTATTACCCATAGAGTCCAGTAGAGGGCTCCGCCTATACTTATAGAACTAGGGTTACAATAACCTTTGTTACTGGCTGTAGAACCAAAACGATGAGCTGTAAGACACTAAAGCGTCATAGAGCTGAGGAAAGCTACTCAGGTGATTCTCAATTTTCTTTTCGTCACTGCAAGTGACATCTTTCACATTACTCATACTCGTTTGATCCATTGTTTTTCAGTATATGAAATTGTTGATTAGTGCAGCTTTATGTATTTTTTAAAATTTTTATTTTGTTCAATTCTGGTGGGTTTGTGAAAAAACCTGACATTCCAGTGCAGGCCCTGCCACGTCAAACCAGTGAGAAGAGCGCTGAAAAAATACAGAAATCTCTTATGCCACTTTCCCTTTATGAGTGTCACCAGTCCTGCAGTCCTTCTTCTAACTACAACAAAAAAACATAACACTTAGAGCATTCATTCTTTTTGCAGCAGAAAGCTTGTATGCTCATGATGATGTCATTATGTTACACTGCATGCGGAATGGAACAAATTTATCAAAAAACGCCTTTCCACTCGATCTGCTCATGTGTTTTGTATGATTGTAAATTTTTTAATTTTATTTATGACACAATTTCAATAGTTTCATCCATTATTATGGTTTATTGACTTCGATAACCTTTTTGCTAATTTTTTACATATTTAAAGGATACAAAGCATTTGAAGGTGCTCCATAAATGGTAAATGGACTTGCATTTATACATTCAGACCTCAAAGCGCTTTACACTATGTCAGCATTCACCCATTCACACATGACAGAGGCTGCCATGCAAGGTGCCAACTTTGCCCATCAGGATCTAATTTAAATACTCATTCACACAACAATGGCTCAGCCTTCGTGAGCAATTCGGGGTTAAGTGTCTTGCTCAAGGACACTTCAACGTGTGACCAGAGGAGCCGGGGATCGCACCACCGACCTTCCGATTGGTGGACGACCTGCTCTACCCTCTGAGCCACAGTCGCCCCAAAAAGGACATCACAATAAGCAAAACTACCAATGTAGGCGCTGGCGGACCATTTCTGTTGCAGAGTACAAAGGGTTAACTTGATTCTACTTGATTTTCTGTCTTATTTTGAATAGTTGCTCTTTACGTTGTGTGGTTCTTCATTTTGTTCAAGTCTTTTTTGTCCCTTAATGTGTTGATTTTTTTATGAGATCACAGCATATTTAACATTTTTAACGTATTTGTTTGTAGAAGAATGAGACAATCCCTGTTACAATATGATATTACCACTAGAACAACATCATCAATATTAAATAATTAGTCAATTTCATTGTTGTAAATGTGTACATGTTTTCACCTGTTTGAATATATATTATGTAACTTGTTGGCAATACTGGTAGACGCTCACACACTGGGCCATTCAGCCCCTATAGTGTAGCAGCAGGTTGTTGCAGAGTATAGCCAGGTGGTCATGCTTGGTGAGCACCACTCAAGTCCTAAGAGATATGTTATTTACATATATATGTTATTTCATGCAAAAACAGCAATATATCCATTTTTTCGATATTTGCCGACAAAATAGGCCTACGTGAATTTACCCATAGATATAGGTGAAGTTTTGTCTCAGTACTAAGACATTTCATACTTGTAGTATACTGCTCACTCTCTTCTGCAAATAATAATAATAATAATAATAATAATAATAATAATATAGACACAAATATTATTGACACATACCTAGTTCCACAACCCTTCAGTTTCAGAGATATAGCATTCATTACCATGAGATAAAGTTGTTATCTGGAGAATGTAGCCCTGGGTAAACAAGAGACAAATAAGAGAGAGACATCAGCAGAGAGAGGCAGTGCTGACCAGATGCCTCAGTGACGATATCCAGACCTGGTTCTGGACCTTCGTTAATTCATTTACTGTGTACCACAGGCCTGTGTTTGTGTGTGTGTGTGTGTGTGTGTGTGTGTGTGTGTTGATCCTGGTGGGCCCCTGGCTCTGGCCCTGTGTCTCTGGCTCAAGAAACAAAAGGTTAACTGAATTTGGTGAAGATGTAACTGATATATCCCCTTTGTCTGTATGTGTTTGTGTATGAGTGTATGTGCAGTGGTTCATAAAGCAGATCTACGAGCCATAGGTGTACTGATGACAGATGTTTAAGGTCTGACTGACTGTCTCTATGTGTCTTAGTCTGTCATGTCGCATGAAAACCAAATGAGTGTTATCATGGATAATAGCTTCTTTTATAAAAAATAGGAACATCTATTATTGATTTTATGACATGCAAGGTGCAAGGTGCAAGGAATTTCTGTTAATCTTGCACTTAAAGGGCCGGTCCATTATCATTATTATTATTATTTTTTTTTTTAGGCGATTATTCTGTAGCTTCCCAGTGGTGTTCCTTATATATTAAAATCCAAACATTCACATTTTGGTCAAAGGATGTATGTTTTAGCGTCAAAATACAATTTTCCCAAGCCCTTCTAAGACTTTCTCCCACGTGCTCTGACGTAGGTTTCTGCATGATGACGCTACTACATGTACAGTATATATCCACCCTAATAGTCAGTGTATTACATACAGTAACTTAGCTGGTGGTCGGCACGCATCAGTTTGGAGAAGAAGAGTGCTGGCACCGAAGCTAAGCGATGTGCTGCTGTGGACGCCACGTTGGGTTGTATCCGAAAGTCACACAATGACACAAACAAACTAACCGATCGAGGCAGCGGTAGACCAGAAACTCCTGTTTTCTGCAAGGTAAATAATTACTGTTTTGTTAATTGAATCTGGTGGCTTTGAATATAGCATAGATAATGGCTTCAGTTCCCTGTCAATAACATCTGTCTGATATTCTAAATATCACTTAATCAATTAACCTGAACTATTTCCATTTTTACTACAAGAGCACTGAGCTTTTCTCCCCCTATATTTTTGACTGATGGTCAATTCTGGCATCTTTTAGAGGAATGTTAACTGTTAATAAAAATAGAGATGAAATGATTCTTTCACCTGAAGAACATAGTTGCTGCTACCTTATTCAGCCCTGAGTAGTGTCTGCAGGTATTCCTTTCAAGCTGCGTACTGTCCCAACAACCTTTGCCAGTAAGGTAGGGCAGCCTGTTGCTCAAGAGGCAAAACTATAAAAGTTTCATGTTGAGTTTAATTTTGGTTAGTTAGCAATGATCAAGGTGCATTTACTTTTCTGACCCATATAGGGCTGCCAGATTTGTCTGGGATTTATTGGAATATAACTTTAACCACCAATCCATTTACCTTTGACTTTGTACCTTTTGATGTGAAAAAGCCCACTGCTTGAGAAAGAGTGAGAGAGAGAGAGAGAGAGAGAGAGAGAGAGAGAGAGAGAGAGAGAGAGAAACTGATATTGGATCTAATGAGAATACATGTATTTGTCCACTGAGGTTATTAAAATTGTAAACATCAATGCGGGATGAACTTCATACATGTCCATGAAGTTATGCTGCATTTAGTGTCTCAAGGTGAAAATGAAAAATCTTTTGTACCACAGGATTTATTGTGTGACCGGTTCAGGTAAGTACCCCATTAAACCAGAACACTGCTGCTAACCTGCCTCCTAAACATGCTGTGTGTGTGTGTGTGTGTGCATGTGTGCATGTATATGTCTTAAGTTATAAAACCACTGTGGTGGCCTCAGTCATGTGTTTTTGCTTGTATGTATACTTTGTGTGTCAGGCAACTTCAAACAGAAACATAATCCTGGTATTTTCAAACTTCTCTCTCTGTTTCTTTAAGATGTATTTAAACTTAAGTTTTGTAGTCAGCTGTTTCATTAACACAGAATGTTTTGGAGTCAGAGGCCCCCCTACATAAAACCCCTGTTTGATCAGACTTAGTTTGAGAACCCACAATAAAAAGATTGCAGTGTAGACATGTGTTTAGTGTGGAACCGTTGGTATGTTGAGGGTAGAGACACAACTCAGACTAACATTACATTTAGCCTGTTTGTTTTTTGTTCAGCTTGTTGGTTGAAGTGGGCTGGGATAACTACTACTGGCGTAGCAACGGACGTAGTACAATATGTGAAAGGGGGGGTAATTGTTGCACCCTTAAGCAGACATGACTCCGTCTTCCTTTTGGCAACTTTATTCTTCCCAGTTCTGTTGAAGTTATCTTTACACAAAGCAATCAGAACCGCTCGCACACATCAGTAAACAAACACGTTCGCTCATCTCTACTGCGGTGACTGATGACATCATAACACTCTGAACTATGACCTCGCGGTAATAACATTGCTCTGACTGATGACATCACATCACTCTGAACTGACTTCTCTGTAATAACATAAATCAGATAATATATATAACATTTGCAAAATCAAAATACAATGAGATTAAAATGTATTTCCCTTAGAGAACTTAAATCTATTCCAAGTCAATAAAATGTAAATTATAACGTAATCATCCACCTCCACCAACACCCCCGCTGAAGCTCCATTTCTTTCCCTGATGTCTCAGAAGTGCTGAGAGGTAAAGAGGTTTACAGGTTCCTGCATGGAGCCTCTGTTATGCTCCGGATATTGCTTTGTGAACTGCGTTGTGGAGATGAGAAGAGGCGCTTCAGGTTAACTGTGGTGAACCTTTTCAAAAGCAGAAGAGTTATTTGATTCCTCTACTGCAAGTTAAGATGCAAACTGTGTTTTTCTCATTCTATTTCAGATGTCCGAGTGCTTGAGATGACATAACAGGCTGTATTTCTTAAGGAAACTTAAGAAAACAAAATTCCCATGCCAAGTGCTTGTTAACTTTTTACAGAGGAGCAATAGAAAGCATCCTGATTGGAAACAATGCAAACTGGCATGGGATGTGCCCACGGCCGAGGATAGCAGGGCTCTGCAGAGGGTGATTAAAACCGCCCAGAGCATCATTGGTACCCATCTACCGAGCATCATTGATATCGATGAGGTGAAGTGCCTGCGCTGAGCCCAAAGGATACTAAAAGACAAAACCCATCCCAACAACAGCCTGTTCACCCTGCTGCTCTCTGGCAAGATATACAGAAGTATCAGCTGCAGGATCACCAGACTACATTCCAGCTTCTTTCCTCAGGCTTAGACTGCTCAACTCATCCTCCATACTCCATCATAAAAAACATAGTTTGTTTTTTTTCCTTATGTAGCAAAATAGGACTACAACTGGAATTTTGTGATATAACCCTGTGTTGCACAATAACGATTAATTAACCTTGAAACTTGGACCTCATTTCCCAGGCAGTTAAAAAAATGCTCAGCCTCAAAGCATGCCTGAAGCCTGGTTGCCAGACTCATTACAGACTTGTGATGAATGATGTTATCAGATCAGCCCAAATATACATACTTATTCCAATTGCTAACACTCGCCCAACTCTATAGCAGCCATTTATGGGCCAGTTATAGCCTATAGCTCACATTTGGATCTCAGGTGCCGCAACACAGCCATGTAAGTGTTCCCATAGCCAACCACAATCAGACTGATGTGGATCACATCTCTGCAGCTCTATGGAGCTTCTAGTCTGTACATACACTCTATGGTTGCCTTTCATTGACTCTCACAAACCCATCAATATGAAACCATAGGCAGCTGTTTCCATTTCAGTTAACTAACAATGGCAGAAGAGACTTAATACCTGAATTAAACTGACTACAAATAAACGTCAAAATATGGATGAAGATTTCATCCCAGCTTTTTTTTTTTACCGTGGTAAATGGCAATGTGGCTATATGCATTGAGGTGTCCTGATATATATAAATTACCAATAATTGATTGGCATTTTGCCAGGAAACGGGGAGAAACCAAGAGGGAATAAAACTGGGTTTACATGTTAGGCATCTTTGACCGTATACGCAGCTATACATAGATGTACTGATGTGTTATTCACCGTGAAAGTTCAAATCTTTAGGTTGTCTTACCACCTGCAACTACTGTACATCTTGTGTTAATGTTGGTAGTTATGTTGTATTATCCTCAAATGTGTCACAATTTGTTATCTTTACTTACTTTAAACTATTTTAATAAGACCAAATTTATCCACTTCAAATCTGTACAGACTAGGTCTAATCATTGTCTGGTGGATTGAAAGCCTGTGCCATACTGTTTTTGTATCACGCTTAAAGGAACAGTGTGTAGAATCTGGCGATATCTAGCAGTGACGTTGCAGATTACAACTTGTTTAACAGCTTGAAGGATTGTTACGGTGGCCGACGCGAAAATGCGAATGGCCCTCTCTAGAGCCAGCTGTTGTAAGAGTAGAATGCTTAGTGTGTATGTGGGAAGTGAGTGATGAAGCAAGAGAGAGAGAGAGCGGCGACGGCGACTGGAGTAAGTAGTGTTATCGACACCTACCCAAGCAGGGAGATTTAACAGAGTTTGGTTTGTCTGTTCTGGGCTACTGTAGAAACGTGGCGGTGCAACATGGATGACTCCATGAAGAGGACCCGCTCCCTATGTAGATATAAACGTCTCATTCTAAGGTAACGAAAACACGATTCTTATTTTCAGGTGATTATATCCTAAAGAAAACATACTTAATATTATATTATATTCCATTTCTGTTACACACTGGTCCTTTAAGGAAAAAAAAACATTTTCTCAAACCAGTGGAGATGTGTTATTGTCATGGTGATCAGTACACACTGGTTGTAACTGAGTATGTTATTAATTTACTTGTACTGGACATTCGGAAGTTGTTCATTTTGCTTTTGAGTCAAGTTTATTGAAGGGTTGCACTCAGGAAGATATTTCCATTAACTGTTTGTTTTCTTGACCTCTTTTCCTTGATATCACATTTGCGAGATGGTCACCACATATCATTATATTGGAGAGTTTAGACATAAAATGATTATCATCAAGAGTTGCATCAGGGCAGTAGTAGTAGTAATATATAATAATATCTCATATAATATAATATATAACTGCTGTCCTTTTCCCAGTAGAAGTAATGACAGTAGTTGTTGCAGTAGGAGCAGTAACTGCAGTAGTAAGTAAGCGTGGTAATGACAGCAGCAGCAGCAGCAATATTCTTGCACTCAGTTGTCGAAAATCATCCGGTGGCCTTAAGAAGGAGTTTACTCTGCCCCCTGCTGCTCAGAGAGGACACTACACACTGACCCAACATTGTTTCTCAATTTCCCCATTCAACAGCATCTGAAGGCCTCATCACATGAAACCAGCAGTACTTCCTTCATCTCATTACCTCCTTGAACTCTGCATGAGCCAAGTCTAAATGCCCTTTAATATTCTACCAGCACATGTAATCACATTAGTTTGACATATTCAGCATTTGGGATGCAATAAAAAAAGAAAGAACACAATGGGTTTGCAAAAGGCAACAAGATCATGTCGTTCTGTCTGGAACAGTTTTAATTATGCAGTGCTGGAGTGGTAAATAGTCAGTAATTAATTACCATAGAAGCAAATAAATAATACAGTATACTATGAAGGTGTACTATGAAGAATTGTAGTATTTCTTTCCAGCTAAAAATACTGTATTACTATTTGAGCATACTTGTAATGTTTTCACTCTGTAACTAACAACATCTGATTTTAAAGAAACTCTCCTTGACTCAGGTCTGTGGGCTCGCAGCTAAAACTGCTTTTGTGTGTGTGTGTGTGTGTGTGTGTGTGTGTGTGTGTGTAAATGTGATCAGGAATTCATTAGTTGAGAGGAAGCTCTATGCCACAGTCTGTTTTCTGTCAGTCTGTCGCACGCAGATTTTTTCCCAAGGCCAAGAGGATATCCCTTACACACACACACACACACGCGCACACATACACACAAACGTGAATGCTGATACAACCACACATGGAAACAGAGAACGTGAGGGAAAGAGTCAGCACACATGCAGCATAAAGTCTAACAGATAACAAAAGTGTATAGAGGCTTATATTTTATTACACACAAACAAGATTAGAATTCAATAAACGAGATATCCATAATTCCAAATTGTTGTAATACGGTTCTACTATAAATGACAATACTCCATATTATTCCCAACAAAGGATGAAGAGACTACCAATCTAATGCGATCCAATACAACAGCTCTGCCTAATATTCTACCTTTATGAAGGCCGCAATGGTCAGTGTTGAACTAACTCATTTAACTATATGTATTACCGAGGTTTTGTAGTTAGCGGTGGTGTACTGGACGGCATTATTACCTAATAAAGTGGCCACTGAGTGTATATTTTAGAATAGATATTTGAGCTATTATTCCTCATTAAATATGTTTGGCTGCATTTCCATTCAGCTGTATGAACAAGACATGGATAATACTGCTTTTGTGAAAGTCTTAGTATCTAAAAATGTTAACTCCTCAGTCCTGTTTTAAATTTGATAGCGATGCATTTACACTGTCTAATGGTTTCTGAAAGGGATTAGGAACCTTAGAGGTCAGAGACATCTGAAGTCAAAGGGGAGCATGGATCTCCATCCTTCCAATACATTTTATGTTTAACAGTTAAAATGTTGTAAAAATAAAAAAATAAAAATAAACATGGTTTGGAATCCCATTTTTAGTTGGACAACTATGACTAAAACTTTCACTCTAAGATTGTCCAAAAATAATTTTGACTAAACTACGACCAGAACACTGAACTAAAACTTGAAATTTGATTAAATTAATTACAGTACACCCCCCCCCAAAAT
>CAKALG010047334.1:0-20988 GCA_916700815.1 Helicolenus hilgendorfi
TGTCAGGTCCGTACAGGAAGTTACACGTGCACGGCTTCTGCATGATCTCGGCACGCGAGAAACCGCACATGGAGCAGAAGCCGTCATTGCAGAAAATGATGGCGCAGTTCTCCACTCTTGCATTGGCGATGACGAACTTGCGACCTGTGGACGGAAATGAGAAACGTTTATTCCAGTTTTCGCCGAGACAGCAACACCGACATCCAATCTGATGAATAATGAGTGTTTCAGGAGAAATGTGTCATCAAAGCTTACCCTCAAATAACTGAATGTAATTGCATAAAACTTTCCTTTCAAGTGCTATACATTACAAGGGAAAAAAAAACATTGCTGATTTTGTTTGGGGCTTATGCTATGATACCAAGGGAGCAATTACTGTCATCTGTAACAAACTATAATTTCCTGAAACAAACAACAAACTTCCCCGATCCTTGCAGAAGACAGATTTGTCTAATTAGTCTACCCGCGCTGCTATCCTAAAATATGTCTTTCACCTTCTCTTTGTACTGCACATGTCATTCTGATCAATGTACCAACATGTACATATATGTATTTCATTACATTTATGTTCATGTACAAGTAGATAGATAGATAGATAGATAGATGGATTGATGAATGGATGGATGGATAGATGGATGAATAGATACTTTATTGATCCCGAGGAAAATTCAAGTTTCGAGCATCACAGTTCCATAATGCAAATATATTAGTAAAAAGGCACAAGTAAGTAATACAGAGTATACAAAATATATATATGCCAGATATAAAAATAACAGGAGATGAAGAAACTGTTAAAACATGAATACAAAATTAATATAGTGCAGGGTAACCACTGAGATAGAGGACTATTAAAAATGTGAATACAGTGCAGAAAGTTATATAGTGCTGGATAATAAAATATAGGAGATATAGATATTAAGAAATGTGAAATATAATGCGGGATAAGAACTGAGGTAGAGTTGTTTTTGTTCTTTTAAATAGACTAAGGTGCAGAATACAGTAAGACCAGTCTGTAAAGATGCAGAGTAGAGCTGTTTGTGGTTTGCATTATCTGCGTTATCTATCCTGCAAACCGTCCACTTATTCTACTGTTACGCAGTTTGACCTATTTTGCTGTTTATGGTCTTATGGCTGTCTTTTCTTCTGTAATTCACCTTAAAGCTGCAGTGGCTAGAATTGGAGCAAATGTGATTAAAAAAAGTTATTTTTATAAAACGGGCATTATATCCTGACAGTAGTACATGAGACAGGTAATCTGAAAGATATCATGTGCCTCTATGTCCTCTGCAGTGCTCCTAATGGCATCAGCAAGATTTCACAGACCGGAGGAAAACAACCTGGAGTCTTGCCGTCTCTGAGCAGCTGTCAATCACTCGCCAACTCAAATTTAACGGTCAAACTAGGCAGCACTGATCAAATATGAATCAGTATTCTGTTACTGTAATGCCTATTTCTCTCTTCAAATATTTTCAGAAACATCTTGTAGTGAATTGTGTAAAATTAGAAAGTTTGTGCCATGTTGAGAACAGTTGAGGAAATACCAAGCACCGCCCACCAGCCAGAGCACAGCCAATAGGAACGCTCTCTCTCTGAAACGGCCTGTGATTGGTCAAAGTCTCCTGTCACGGGTTCGATTTTTTTAAAGCCTGAAAACAGAGCAGTGAGGAGGTGCAGAAGTCTAGTCACTTGAATTACGATATGCTGAAAGGTTATTATGGAATTTTTGCCCAATAATGCCAAAAACATACAGCCTACCCCCACTTTAATTCCAATAATAGTGCGTGTGCGCCCAAAAGTTTGCATTTGTGCGCTTATAATTGTGGTCAAAAGTGTAGATTGCAGCGCCGGCAGCGGCAACACTGGTGGCTGCGTCTCCCACAAAGCTCTGATGTCTGTCTCTCTCGAAACCACTTACTGTAGAAGGAGCCATTTAGCTCCATGGCCTCTGCTCAATGTCAATGGGTGATCTTAATGCACTCAGAGAGCTGCTGTTGGGCCTGAACACACACACACACACACACACACACACACACACACACACACACACACACACACACACACACAAATACGCCCTTACCCAGCACACTGACTCTTTACTTGCAATACACTGCGAATAAACGCCAAGTCTCCAGTTTGTGCGAGTTAACTCTCCTGTGTGTCTTTTGGGAACAAATACAAACAACATAATGTGTGCATGAGCACGAGGCCTCCGTGGACATGTGATTGTGTTTGTGCTGCATCGGGGTGATAGTCTGTCAGCCTGATAGATGGCCTCCACCAAAGAGCTTTCAGATTCTGAAGAGCCCCAATGTTCCCTGTTACTTTCACTTAGTACCGGGCCCCACTGTGAGGAACCGCTGCTCTCATAAATAGTCATATGGATGGTTAGAGGGAAGGAGGAAAGGCTGGTGACAGAAAAGGCTGGGTGAAGCAAGAGACAGCGTGAGGGCTGGATGAGGATGAATAAACAGATGGAAATGGGACGGGCGGATAGAAAGACTTTGGGAAACTAATGTATGGAGGGATATTTGGATAAAAATATAAAGTGGAGTGGGGACAGAGAGAGCAGAAGTAATCTGTCCAGGGATGGAAGGCAAACCTGACCACATTTCTCAGCAATTAGCCTGCGTCAAGTAAATGGACTGGAGACTGTGGTGAAAAAGCAGTCACGTCTTCTCCAGGGCTTCTTCACTCTGTGGCTGTGAATTCGGTTCAACTCAGTTAAACTTTATTTATCCCTGCAAGGGCAATCGTAGCAACGCTCCATCCTGATCAGCAGATACACATAAAATAGATAGGAAGTAAAGTAAGGACGCTGTAAACCACACAGCCAAAACAACCAAAGGCTATAAGACTATAACCACAGTGGAATTGGAAAATAAAAATAAATATCTTGATCTCTAACAATCTCAAAAAATACACAAAGTAATGAGGCCTTACCAAGGTCAAAGATGGATAGCGTGAGGACATAAAGTTACGCACTCGGAATTTAGACACTCAAATAAAATGGTGGGAGGTAAGTGCACTATATTGGCTAGTAAACTGGGACTCAACTCAACTTAAAGCACAGTTACATTAGCCTTCCGTTCGAGGAAGATTCCCTGCGCTCGGCACAGAAAAACAAAATGATATCACGGTTTTGATGTGGGCACAGTAACAAACTGTTAACTGTATGGGGGCGTTGTGCTGCTGATGGACTGCATGAATGTATGTCCAATATTAACTCTCTTTTAGCTCTGTTTTTGGTCTCTACCAACTCCTGAGGGTAATATATGTCTCTTTAGCTGCTAAATGCTCCACTTTGTTCACCAGCTATAGTCTCTAACTGTGGCTGCCTGCTGTTTGCTGCTAAGCAGGTAGTGTACAGTGGGGTTTTAGAACTTTTTCATTGAAAGCAGCTGCCTGCTGCGACAGAAAAAAACACTATGAGAGCGGTGAGAGTGAACCAAAATCGATAAAGTTGTGGGTTGGACAGCTGCACAGTGAGCTGAAACTCACTATAACGCTCTGTAAAGCCGAGGGGAGATGCTGATTCAGGTGTTAATTCTCTATAGGTTCAGATTTCATAATTGTCACATTGTTATTGTGAAAATATCGATTACAGACGCTTTAAGCTCTGTCTATTGAACTGAACTTTATACGCATAACCTTAACTATCTACCAAGAGAAATCACCGGACCCCAGTCTTCACCAGAAACTCTCCAACCTCGCTCCTGTGCCTGGGTCATTTCAGCTGACCTGATTATTGCCTTCATGACAAATGTCTTCTCTGGAATTGAGTCAGACAAAAATTTGCTCCTCAATCATTTCAATGAGGAGGGAAGTGAGACGTACGTATGCTTCTGGTATTGATTAAGCCTCCTTCGCCCAGCACTGATTGAATTTCAAATCACAAATGTGTAACATTCCACCTGCTTAGTCTTCATTACAGCTCCTATGTAAATTAATGTGTCTCCAGATGTTATCTACCTTGAGACAAGCTCTACAAGAACACCGATGTTTGAAGAAGATTCACAGCCTGGGGCAAGATTTTGTGAGAAGGTAATGCATCATACACTGCCCTTTATGATGAATGAAAATTAAAACAAAGTCGGCACACCGAGGCAATTTTTCTTGCTAAGTGTTCTTCATTAGACTTGATTATGAAACGGCCCCTGAACAGGAATTACCCTCTAACAAGGAAGAGAGTAGACAGTCATTATTCCCGATAAATGATGTCTCAGAAGCAGTTCACAGAGGTGATGCACAGCAATTCCCCCTCCGAACCACTGATTTATAAGTCATTTCATAACCATTGTGAAGATGCTAGCTTGCCATTCTCAGACAATCCTACACACTCCATTTCTTTCCAAAATCACATATTGGACAATGATATTTAAGACTCCCGTGTCTGACTTCACATTGTTTTGAAGGAACCGATCGGCCGCTGCAGTTATTATTATGTTGGAATGAGCCTGAAGGCTATACAGCTAAATGATTTATGGATGTTGGAAACTTGTGTTCATGTATAAATTGTGGAGCCATAACTTCGAAATGTGGGTTATTACTGTATTGACTGAGTGCACCTTTGTGTGTGTGTGACTGTGGGTGTTGTGTTTACTTTCTCAGCGGCATGCACGCATATAAAATTTCTAAAAGAACAGATGACGATGCATCAAACGCAAAACTTGGAGGGGAGACAATAAGGAATGGAACAAGAGGGAGTTCAGCGAGACACAACACAGCGTGGCCCTGTGTTAAAAGTACGGAGACACAGCATGTACCTCACTGGCTAATAAATAAAAGGCCTCTATAATCAGGAGAGCAGTCAAGGAGAGCAGACAAAATACACTCACCCAGCATGCTGGCGAGGAGCAGTACTTACCGAATGGCCTACATTCACACAGAGCCCCTAAATCAGTATGTAGACATCATTCAATTATGAATAAATAGGCATATAGAGGCTGAATGCCAAACACAAATATGTAAAAGGTCACATTTTAGTATTTGTCATCTTGTTTTATTTCAAAAATATATGTCAGACAGAGAGACTGTCCTCATCAGGGGGGTGACAAAGCTTATGCAGACACATTCCATAACCCTAACCAAGTAGATTGTGTTTCCTAAATCTTACCAAACCTTAACCATAGAGGTGGTACATTAAAAACTCATTGATAGTTTATATAAATCATTTTTATACAACCCAGTCGGCAGAATTTTTTTTGGCATTGTACGCAAACCACGGGATACGTTGAATGTTGACGTATCTAGAACAAACATTTTGTGTCGTAAATACATTTCATATCAGCCTTGTATCACGCTCGTAGAATGTAACAGCGTAACAGCGTGGCGTAACAGCATAGCGTAGCAGCGTGGCGTAACAGCATAGCGTAGCGACGTAGCGAAACGACCTAGCGTAACGACCTAGCATAACAACGTTACGAAACAACGTAGCGAAACAACGTAGCGAAACAACGTAGCGGAACAACGTAGCGGAACAACGTAGCGAAACAACGTAGCGAAACAATGTAGCGAAACAACGTAATGTAACAACGTAACGTAACAATGTAACAAAACAACGGAACGAAACAACGGAAACTAACAACGGAACGAAACAACAGAACAACCGTAAAAACATAACTACCATAAATAAATAAGAACCCCCTGTCGCGGAGTTTCTTACGCAACGTTATGTAACAAAAACTCAACGTTTACTTTTGGTTTCACACAGGACACAAATCCTGGGTGAAAGTCCTGCGTTTGCTTGATCACATATCAAAATATCTTTGTCCATTTTTATAAATTCCTTCTCTCTGCACACGGGGAGAAGTCACCTCATTAGACAGGTTGCAAACAAAGGCTAATGGTACAATTATTACCCAAGCGGTCCATTGTCAACAGTTTACACACTGGCTGACAGTTTTCTTGTACAATGAGCGATTAGCGACATAATGACAACACTCATTTTTAGATATGTGGTAGCTAAAATGGCTGAAACATATTGTCATCATGTTTCTTGGCCTTTTAAACCAACTTTTAGCCTTGTTGCCACTTTCTGAGATTTCAGCAATTACTTTGATGAGTGCAATGTTATCATAACTGATGGACAATGTAAGTAGTTAACCATAGTTTTTCTTTAAAGTCACCATCGCTACAGATTTTACCCCGTGTCTCTGCCACACTGCCTTCAGTAAAGCCATCTAGAGTAAAAACTACCCTGCCACAGCATGCACATTTGACAGATCATGACACGGATCAAGTCTATTGGTCTACCTTTAACCACAGTTATGGGCTAAGGGCTTCATAGAACCCAAATTACTGTCAGCGAAATCAGAAATTTCCCATTTCTTCCTCTCCCTCCCCAAGAGCACCCATCAATCAAAGTCATGCCAAAGGAATCAAAACCGACTTCGCCCATTTTTCCAACGTAAAATGAACATCCATCAACGCAATGCTCCAGAATGAAAACGTCTATGTCCATTGCTCCTTGCGTTAAGCACACACCCCTCCCCTCGCTTTCTTCATAAAACAGACATATCATCTATAGAGGCGGCACGTCCAGGATTCAACAGGCTGCTCTCGTGGGAGACATAAAGCGGCGGAAGAGCCTGTTCAGATATTCATGGAAACAGTGCAGATCGGTCGGGTGGATGCGCTTTATAGCCTGCCTCCATGAATTAGTGGCAGCCGCAGCCCTCAGAGGCTCATAAAGCTCGATGGGTTTGTCTGGCTGCAATGAGCACTAGGTAATATGAAGGCAGAGATGTGTATGTGTGCTGTACATTTCATTTTCCAGCCCTGGTGGTTTTCAGTCACCGATAATGGCCAACAGAACCAAGCAGATGTTTTTTCCAATGTGTTTAAGTCTTTTAAAGAGCCTGAGTCCTTTAGAGTGCACGATGTCTTCAAAGATGAGTCATGCATGCATGAATGTAGTCATTTTTCAGACAGATGCACACACATAAACAGGAGATATAACACAGCTTTGATACAGACATACGGTGCATGTTGAATGACAACATTTGAACTCCACCAACAGTAAAAAAACAACAGGGTGAGATATGGTTAGGAGAATAAAAAAGGGACACAAAAAAGAAAAGAAGAGGAATGACAGTGTAAGAGTGTGTTGAGACAGACAAGAAGAACAACGGGAGAGAAAACAGATGGGGAAAGCTAACATTATTCTACCAGCAAGGAGGTCAGGTACTGTGTTACTACGCTGCAGGGATTCAGAGAGCAAAGTGCAAGAGATGGCAATATTTGGAACCAGCGGGGAATGTGTTCAAATTAAAGAAGGGTAATGGTGGGCAGCTATTCACAGCAAGTAAAGTATATTTCCATTATATTTGGAGCACGCTTCTCTCTAACGGGCTTTATAATGTCAGCTCATGGGCAGGGATATTTAACTTTCTTTGACTTCTGTTGAGCTCTATCAGTAACTTGCAGTTGTCTCTGCTGTTAACTAACTCACAGCTGTCACTCGTTCGTCAGCCCCGGTCTTACCAAATGGCGTACTAATGACATGGTAATTTGTAAGTCATTTCCTGTTCAATACAAATGCCGTTATTGCTTTTGCCGTGTAATGTGTACACCATGTAGTCTATACTCAGAGGTGGAAGAAGTACTCGGATCTTTTACTTGAGTAAAAGTAGAAATATTACAGTGTAGAAATACTCTACAAGTAAAAGTCCTGCATTGGAAATGTTACTTAAGTACAAAAGTATCAGTTTCAAAATATAAAGTACCAAAAGTAAAAGTACTCATTATGCAGAATATTATATATTTTATCATAATAATTTATTTAATACTTTTGTTGCAAATTACTTTATTACTTTTACTTTTATTAAATTATACATCCAGAATATGTTCAGTATATTTGCAATTTTTTCTTGTATTTTATACACCCACTGGTACATACAGAACAGAAGAGTAAGGTATTAGTTTATTTATATTTTGTAGGGCTGCAGCTACCGATTATTTTCATTATCGATTAATCTGCTGATCATTTTGTTCAATTAATCGATAATTGTTTAGTCGAAGAAACCAAAGAAAATGGCCATCACAACTTCTCAACTTTTCACAACAGTCAAGTGTGAAATCTTCAATTGTCGTTTAGTTCGACCAAAAGTCCAAATACCAAAAAATATTTAGTTTACAATGAGTGTTTCACTATTTCTGCTTGAAATATGACTGAAATGATTAATAATTCATTATCAAATTACTATAATTGCCAATTATTTTTCTGTCAATTGCCTAATTGATTAATCAACTAATCGTTTCAGCTCTAATATTTTGTTCTCATAATCGGAATCTGTAAAGTAACTAAAGTTATCAAATGTATGTACTTAAAATAAAAATAAAAAGTACTTAATATTTGCTTCCAAAATGTAGTGAAGTAGAAGTATAAAGTAGCATAAAATGGAAATACTCATGTAAAGTATACGTACCTCAAAACACAGGACTTTCACAGGAGACCAATGTTTGTGTCCCAAAGCGTTGTTGATTTATTTTGAAGTTACGTTAGTGACGTTTGTGACGTGTTTTCTGTACTTATGTTACGTTGTTTACGTATGTATTTTACTTAGTTTACCTACTTAGTTCAAGCCCAACCATGATGTTTTTCCTAAACCTAAGTAATTAGTTCTATTGTCTAAACCTAACTGCAGCCATTACCATAGTATTGTTGCCGACACATAGCCGTGACCATTTCACATTAATGACGTGGCATTAAATAACGTGAAAATTTGTTTCACAGCGTACTTCTTGTATTGCCACTGAATGCTAATACTGGGCGTGAAGTGCATTCAATATAAGCATAATATCTGAGGATACTGGGATGGTTTTCAGATGTGGAGGATGCCTCTGTTATAACAAGAAATTAGGATAAAGCAAAAATCCTGCATTAAATAATTAAATTTTATACCTTGTTCATGATCATCTTGAAAACTATAGATTGCAACATAACACATATGCGTGCGGCACACACCACAATGTCCAGTTGTTGTGTTTTAGGTCATCTAAACCCCCCAGCAGTCTCTGCTTGTGGTGACATCACTGACCACATCTTGCTTCTCCCTGCAATTTCCTTCTAATGATCTTCTGAAACCAGAGAGGAGGGAGCTGATGGAGAGGCTGATTAAAGACAAGCTGCTGCTGCTGCTTAGGCGGAAAACACCATTTCATATTCCCACACACTCACAGATTCATGAGACAAGCACACATCCAAATGCACACACACACACGCATATATAAGCTCTTAGACGCACGAGCACGTTTGCACAGACCCTCCACCAACGCAGACTGAATAATTCACTAAGACCAGACCTTGGGGGCTCTGCAGTCTGCCAGTTAGTGTGTGTGTGTGTGTGTGTGTGTGTGTGTTTGCGAGCGAGTGTGTATCTGTGAGAGTGTATGTGTGTTTGTGCTTGGAATCTCCCTGAGTACACTGCGTGGGCGGATGAGGAGGGAAGCCCATGTGTTAGAAGCACAAGTCAACACAGCGGCTCTCGCCTGCTTTCTACAAAGACGGAGAGATAAAGACAGAGCAGGTGAGATTAAGGACAACGCAGAGAGAGAGAGAGATGAACGGAGAAATAAACAAGACGAAAGGATAGAACCTAGAGGCATATTAAGAGAGAGAAGGAGAAAAAGAGAGAATAGACAAAGGAGTGAACGTGTGTGATTGGTGGCTTTACAGAGACAGGCTGAAGAGATTTTTTTTCGTCTCTACCCAATTTCTAACTGAGCAATTGCCATGGAAACTGAAGATCTGACACATGCTAAATTCTCAAACACAGAGAGCTGACACGCACAATAAATTCAGCCTAAATGTAGTACCCCTTTAGATGCTAGACTGTCTCTGAAACTGTGTCCAAAAACATGAACACTGTTTATTCTCAGATTTCTGTAGAAATCAGAAATCAATAGCAGCCAACAGATACTGATTTACTGATAACTGATATATAACGTATAAGGATCCATGTCAGTGTTTGCATTGACTGAAAGAGCGATCATTTACGGCAGCTCCAGTTGCTTTAAATAGAAAATCTTCCATCAAATCCTTGTTGTGGAATCCAAGTTTTTTTAAAGATGATTTTATTGGTATTTTGCCTTTATTGGAAAGCTCCTGGTATAGATGCAGACAGGAAATGAGTAAAGAGAGAGGTAAAAATCTAACAAAGGTCCACGGCCAGAATCAAATCATGGACATACTATAAGGGTATTGGCTTCAACCGTTCGGCTGCTGTCAACGCGGTCTCACTCCCAACTCGTCAAATACTGCCGTTTGGTAAGTGCCCCTTGGCATCGGAAACCGACGCATGGAGGCACCCTTTAACAACAGCATGTGACGAACCGTTCTTTCAACTAACTCCATGCAAATCCACCTGTTGTGTTATTCGATGGTCGGAGCAAGTGACGTAGTGTTAATGTTAGCGGAAGAGTCCATTCAGGGACGGCGGGAGGGAGACCGGTGTTTGTGTCCCATGTGAAACTAAATGACTAATAACATTGACTAATTTTGTCACGTCTGTGTTTAATCTCGTGAGTCGTTATTATCGTCAGTCCCATGAGTTGCTAGTCAGTGAAGTCAACCACGAACGTTTCCTAACCGTAGGTGGTTGTGTTGCCTAAACCTGACTTCCTGTGAAAAAGGGATGATTATTTTGAAAGGACACTATGCATGTAACAAGCGTATAGTATATTGACACGCCGTGCCTGGTCTGTCCAAAAGTAACGCAGGAGGGCTACCTCGTGCGTCGATATCAGATGCCGAAGGGCACTGACCAAGCAGCGGTATTTGACGAGTTGGGAGTGATAATATCTTGCTAATGGGGCACCCCACATTTCTATCACTTTCACAAAATATTTTTGACTCAAGGTCGACTTACAAGCTTTTTCCACAACTTTCACCTGCGAGAGCTTCATCAGCAAATGGAGTTGCCTCAATTGTCTCTCTTCACGCTCTCTTCTTCTACTCCATCAGCTGATGAAGTACATTCACTCCAAGTTAAACCAACCAGTTTTGACCACATTCTCCCTAAACCAATCATATCATTGCTGACAACTTTAAAAATCTGTTCTCCTCTCCGCTGTTGGTTGTCATTTAAGTATTAACGGATGCGACTCTCCTCCACCCCATTCACCTCCAGTCTTCATCAACCCAATTCGACTGTTATCATGCCGTTAAATGTGCATTATCGCTCGCTATAAGCATCATAGATGTCAGATGTCAGAAGGGGCCTACTACGTTGTAAAAGTTAAACCTTGAAACCAACACGTCCCGTTCCACATCCCATCAACCAGATCTTCGACCAACTCTCTTCACCGCCACCATCGCCAGTGTCGGGACTCCGGAGGGGAATATTCCTGTGCTACGTCACGATGGGGTCGAATCGCCAAAGACT
Organism: Helicolenus hilgendorfi; assembly: GCA_916700815.1. Lineage (NCBI taxonomy): Eukaryota > Metazoa > Chordata > Actinopteri > Perciformes > Sebastidae > Helicolenus > Helicolenus hilgendorfi. The sequence continues at coordinate 11,385 of CAKALG010047334.1, forward strand.
GTCCACAATTCTAACTTTATTGTGCACCATGTAATAAATGAAGTCTGTCCTGATTAAATTTAAGTCATTTGATCATATATGAGGAAGAGATTATCTCCGAAAGTCTCTTTGTTGTTGCTTGTGATGTCAAAAACCATGCCAGTCTTTCTTTTGGTGTGCAGTCAGCGCTGACTCTCTGTGACTTGAAGACTGGTTAGATATATTGACAGTCCAGCCACATAAGGACGTCTCACTGGGAAGCTTCTGTTGGTCCCTGTTGAGCAATGTCTATCCTGGTCTTAAGTCGGGGCAGGATTGTCATCATCCACTCCTTGTACCCATTGGCCCGGAAATCTGCCCAGACAGACAAACTGAAGTAACTCCAGTCACGAATGAATACCGGCAGATGTAAGAGGACCTTGAGTAAGTGTTACTTTCAGTATCAGTTTGGATCATTATGTCAGATTGTTTTATATTATATTGAAGCATTATTTCCTCACATTGCACTCCACTGCTTTAGACTACAGTTGTAATTTTGTGGGCTCCATTGGTCCAAAATATAGAGAGATCCAGAGAAATGATGACTAGGAATAACACAGCCCATTGAGTCATACTGTATGTATTGTAAGGGGGTGTTTCCAGCTCAATACTAGTATTCTCTTAGCAGCCGTCAGACCTCAAAATAAAGCTCTTCTGAAGGAAAGTGATCTGTCATCATTTCAAGGTAAAGCCTTTTGTATAATAGTAATAAGGGTCCTAATTACATATTTAGAGAGAAAAGATGTGAAACAATGTAGAAAATAGTAGAAAACTCTTCCAAGGGACCAAGTCAAATATGTGTAAATTTCTATTAACCAGTACCCACTGCTATATGAGCAATGTGCCAGTGATTGTGTGCATCATATAGCACTATAGCTGTTAACCAATCCACTCACAGGTGGGACACATTCCTGTCTGAGTGTCTCCTGATTACCAGTCAAACTCTACTCCCATCTCTCTCACAGTGCCAGAGAAATAATTACAGTACATCTAACCTTCATCTTCTTTGCTTGGCTTTGCAAAAGTTTTTCCCCAAAAATGAAAATGCTGCTAAAGCACAACATGTCTTTCCATAATGTACGTTTCTGTATTTCCGTCCCATTAGAGATGCTGGCCACACACTGTTGGCAAGACAGAAGTGTACACTGCTGGAGAAGTGCTGATGTCATCAGTCTGAGACAGCTGACAGGAGGATGGGGGGGCGGAGGGTTCCTGTCATGTTTTGACAGCCCGAGCATTTATTTCAGTCCACTTAGGGTTGCATCTTGGTGCCGTTTCTATAAACTGTGTATAAAATAATATATTTCCACCAATATGCTTTCATGTATTTACTGAGCAGAAACGTGTAAAATACCTGCTGGCACATTGTCTTGTGTGTCAACACATATCATGGAGATACCATATAGACTGTATATAAGAAGGGGACATAGTCAACATGACATCACCCATTGGTTTGTGGACTACGGTTTTGAGGCCTCAAGTTCAGCATTTTGGCCGTCGCCATCTTGGCTTTTGGCTGTCGCCATCTTGGCTTTTGCCCGTCGCCATCTTGTTTTTTTGCAACCGGAAGTGACTACGAAGGGATAGAGCTAAGTACAGAGTACTAAGGACATGTTCAGACGACCCAAATGTCACACTGTGGAAGGGTTAAAGTTCTAAGATGAAAACACGGACAACTCGCAGACTGGACAACACCTTGGTAGCGACCTGTCAATCACAAGGTAGCCACGCCTTAAAGCATCCCTTGCTTTCTGGTCTTTTTGACTCTAAATGGGACCATAATTTACCAAATGAACATCATACAATCTGTCTTCTTCTAGCAAGCAGAGGAGTCGCCCCCTGCTGGCTATTAGAAAGAATGCAAATTTAACGCACTTCTGCTTTGGCTTCACTTTTCAGACCCGGAGGTTACCGCGTGGGAGATACGATGCATATATCGATGCTTTATCACGGCTGTTGGCATTAGGTACCGACGCACAAGGCACCCTTGAGCATCGTATGAGACGCACCAAACTTTCCATTAACTACAATGTAAACCCATCCGCGTCAATGGAATGAGGACGTGTTGGAGATACACAGCATACATACATGAGGAAACCGTACCTCTATCTATCTAAGATTTTAGTTTTAGATCCTAGTTACACTCAAACTTAATAAATATTTTCGCATTTTTGCTCCTTTCTTCAGATCCTCATGTTTATCATACATGTACTATCGAATATGAAATTGTTTTCTTTTCCAATACCCCTGTTGCTGCTACTTGTAAATACCAGGTTATGATGATTGAACTAGTTTTGAACGTGTTGTCCGACCAGAAAAGTCACAAGAATTGTTAGATGCAATTTCGACTTTGCTTACTGACACCATAAAGGAGAACAGCGAAAAAGAACAGAACTCCAACCGATATGCATGCTGTTGAGGTAAAGTCACATTAAACATTTGTAGCTAAAAATCTGCTAAACTAGAAGTTGACTCTTACATCACATCACGTTCTCATCTCAACTCGTCACATGGCCGCGCCCCTTGGCGTCACTTTAGATTTAGGTAACAAAACCACTATAGTTAGGTTTTGGAAAGAACTAGTGGCTTAAAACTACTACGTTTGTACAGTGAAAATGAAACTGAACGGGTAAACACGGGACACGAACAAACAGCTGATTGTAACGTGAAAGTGAAACGTAATACACGGGACACCAACAGCGGTATCCTGGATGAAAGTCTTGTGTTTGTTGGACCCTCCCACCTGCCCGTAGTGTGTCTTTTCACACTTGAAACTATCACCACAGGTACTCCAGGCACACTTTCTCTGAACGTTCACTGTCGCCGCGGATGGTTTTACATTGTAGTTAATGGACAACCCGGTGCGTCTCATAACGACGCAAAAGGGTGTCTTGTGCACTGGTAAAACACGCCAACGACTGAGACAAAGCCTCGGTATCTGACGCCCTGGGAATGAGAAAGGACTGGTATTTGTGAGCCAGGCAAGTAGGGGACAAACTTTTTCAGTGAATGTACTGACAAAGCTGCTTTCATAAGAACAAATGGGCCACCATGTTTGTCTTCATAATCCATGGTATCTCTACTGTACATTACTTGAAATAATTATAATGGAAATGAAAACACAAAGGTCACCAGACACAAAGCTTGGATTCCCTCATTCCACACTGCTTTCAGGATTCAGTCATGCGACGTGGCACTTTTCAGACAGTACACAGCGGTCCAGTCCCCCAACAGTCGTTAAGAGTGATAATCCCATAATCACCGCAATCCTTAATGGGCTGTTTCGCTCTGAAGTGTCTCAGGCTACAGTGTGTACCGCGTCTCCCTCTGCCTTAACGAGGTTATGCAGATTTATGCAAATGAGGTCTAATCCCCGGAACGCTGGGGGACTCCGGGGTCTTTAAGTCGGTTAGCTGGCCTTTTCTGTGCCACCGGAGGCACGGCGAAGGACAGAGGCAGTCCGAACAGGTGAGAGGGACACAAAGAGAGAGGTGTGTGATCAAGTTTTAGAAGAGCCCCGAGGAGGGGAGACTTGATGAATGGGAGAATGAGAGTGAAAGGGCAGCTGCCAGGAGATAAAGCGATGACAAATAGTGGTACAGGCAGAGGGCTGAGAGGAGAAGGACGGCAAAATACTGGGAGCTGCCAGAGCAGCTGGACGGTCGCTCTTAGCTATGTTTCGCCTTTATACCCTGTCAACTTTAGATTTCAGAAGATAGGAGGTGATAAACCGGCACTCCCACCCACAGAGTCGTAAAAACTAAAGCACTTATTGATCACCACATTAATATTTAAAGATGGTAAATACATTTTCACTGGATTATAATTAAGACCATTTTTAGATTTCTGTAACATTTCAGAAATGTGTTTCCAGACAGCAGCGAATTAAGTCTTCTTTCATGCCTCGTTTGCATTACTTATGATGTACATGCATCAGCTGTAGACATCTGGTTAAGATGGCTGCAGCACTGTATGGAACAGCTGTTTCTGACACATAAAGAGATACATAGAAAGATTCTGCTAAACCCTAGATTAATTTCATTGAGGGTTTTTTTTTAACATTCACTGCCAGCTTTTTAAATATGATTTATGTCTACACCATCTGCCCATGGCTACTACAGTATGATCCATGGTGTGATTATGTTTCATTAATTAAATATGGTTCTGATTGGTTAAGTTTTTGCTACTAAAACATTTAAAAGTAGGTTATGGAGAGATTGTGTTACAGCTGAAAAGAAAAAAAAGTGAAGCATACTGAACTCTTTACCTTCCACCTTGCAACCATGGACTGTTTATAAGAAGTGGACGTAGTCATCGTGACGTCACCCATTGCTTTGTGAACTACGGTTTTGAAGGGTCGTGTTTACAAGGTAATCCACAAATTGCGAAATCTGATCTGAAATCTGCAAAATTCTCGTGAGACTCGATGCTCGACGACCTATCCTAACCTTAACCGTCTCGCGAGAGTTCCCCCAACTTGCGGTTTTCCTTCGAGACACTACCGTTTTGAAGCCTTGCGTTTGGCATTTTGGCCGTTGCCATCTTGGTTTCTTGAAACCAGAAGTAAAACGAGAGGGTGGAGCTAAGCACAACCGAACGCTGAATAAGACATTTTTAGGTGACAATTAACTTTCATGAAGTGAAAGGGTTAAAGTTCTAAGACGAAAACACGGACATCTCCCAAACCGCACAACGATGTGGTAGCGACCTGTCAATCACAAGGTAGCCATGCCCTAAAGCATCCCCTGCTTTATGGTCTATTTGACTCTAAATGGGACCATAATTTACTAAATGAACATCATGCTGTATTGAGGAAGACTTGAAACTAGCGATTGAGACCATAAACTCATGTTTACAATGTTTACTGAGGTAATAAATCAAGTGAGAAGTAGGCTCATTTTGTCATAGACTTGCAACCAGAGGAGTCGCCCCCTGCTGGCTGTTAGAAACAATGCAGGTTTAAGACACTTCAGCACTGGATTCAGAACCAGATGTAGCCGCCTGCATAACATAATCCCTCAGCATACCGGGCTCCTACTGGTTTTGTAATTGCTCAATGGTTTATAGATGCTTCAGACATGGGAAATTTAAAGTTAATTTATAGCAGATTTATAATCTACACAAACTTGTGAGTAAAAGATGACAGGATCATAGGTTAACATCCTATAAGATACAAACATGTTTAGTTGTCTTAACTATCATTGTGAGTATTTACTGAAAGCCAAAAACGCAAGTGGCCCACAAAGTAGTGCATCATACTGTGAAAACGTTCACTGCATTTTCCTTTTGTATCATTTTCTTCTTTAAGTCTTCTTTGCTTTTGTTTCAGGGAAGACGCTGCCCTTTTTACAGCTTTACATCAAAGTATGGAATAAATCTGACAAGGTGCTGTTGATGCATTCAAGCTCGTCTCATCTTTTCCAAGAAGAAACACGGCAGAGACGCAGCGTTTGATGCTTTGGTCTTTGGGGTACACGGTTTTTATGAAGGCACAGCCAATTAGAAGCTGATGATGTGGAGGGAGATAGAACTCTCCCAGAGATGCTTCTCAAGTGAGTGTCATCATCTGAGAAAACAGATTGCCAGCTCATCTTTCCTCTCAATCGCTGTGCAGCCACAAACATTCAGCTCTGACTCTAAAAAGAAAAAACAAGGGTTTTTGTAAAAGCTGGTTTCAGGGCATCTGCAGCTTTTTCATAAGTTGAGCTTTCTCACTGGGGAGCCAGCGCGCTCTCGGCTTTATCGAATACGTAGAGCACCCAACTGCATTGACTGGTAAACTTGATCATGATGAAATTACAAAGCAATCCAACACAACCATTAAAGGGAAAGAACTAAAGCGTTTGGTCTCCGTGTCCAGCTTTCTCTCCAGGGCCAATAAACTAGATTTTAATTCAAACCAGGCAATTAAAAATAACTGTTCATTTTGAATATTGCATAGAAATGACGTGTGTGCTGTTGTTTTCATACTAGTTTCGACCGTGAGGTCAGATTTGCAGACTCACTCGCAGGCATCCAGAGTCGATATAGATTTAATGTCATCCGTACAAAGAAAAAGTCAATCAAAAGTTTGATTTTGATGTCAAAATGAACTTTGTGCACCATGTATGTGAACCTGATTTGCTCCAAGAAACTAAATTCCAATAAAGAAATAGTTCATACAATAAATTTCTGTTGACAATGTAAATGGAGAGAGGACTTCACAGCTATTGCCATAAAATGCAAATCTAAATCCAGATCCTTCCATGGATATGGTTCCTCCTGTAAGATTTGCTAACCTTTCTACGGGATCACTGTGCTCCATTGTCCTGCATGGTGGTCACAGGTTGGAGTTTCCCAACAGCTAAAGCACACAGTGTCCTTGACTAGAAGCTGAAACTGCTTCAGTGCTCCAAGTTTGTCTTATTTTTATCAGATTTCAAGTGTCTCAGGATTTGAACTAAATGTTCTCTTGTGGTTCACGTCCAAATTAAGACCGAATTATTGCTCAGTTTTATGTGTTTGTTGATGAGTTGTTAACCACAGCGTCACCAGTTCAAATCCAGGAAGCAGCTGGGACGACGAGGGCAGTCACACTGAACAGAACACACTCTCCTCTTCTTTAACAACTACTGCCATTGTGCTCTTGAGCAAGACATCAAACCTCTAAGTGCTCCAGTAAAAGGACAGTTGTGAATGTGTGTGGGTTATGGACTAAACCCTGCCATGCTATGTATGAACAGTAGACCCTACACTGATGATTTAAGAATGACTTTTACAAGGGTTCATCATTTATGTCTAAACTCACAAGATCTGTGTAAAATGAATTTACTATTTATATGTACAGACGTGAAAAGTTGGAAAATGTCAGAACATTTCTGTTTCCGTTTGATCACTTGCATTTGTATTTTATATTTCATACGTTGCTGGATTTAATTCAGTCAGCAGGGCTGAGAGAAGACTTCAATAATTCAACAGTACAAACACATCTGGTGAAGTGTGCACACATACTTGGTTTAAGAGGAATAAATAAAGAGACAAACGGATAAATCTGAAGTCTACAATCAAACCCTATTGTGACTCAACTCTGATATACTAATGTTTTTTTTTAATCCAAGACAAAAGGTTGGGGCAGGATTGGTGGGTTATAAAAACACCGTACTTTCCCCCAGAAGACTGGTGTTCATGTCCCGTGTGAAACCAGAAGTCACCGTTGATTTTTTTCGTCACGTACCTCCATACTTAAGCAACGTCACTTCCGTAGTTGAAGACAATGGAGTAGAAGCACTGCTGGGTCTTTGTGGTAATCACATACAGGTGCTCTTTGGATCCTTCAGGTGTATTGTCCTTATTCAATCTGTGAAGGGCTCTTTGCATGGGTGGAATATGGTCTCGAAAAGTACAAAATGCAAGGCTCCCTCAAAAATAATCCAACAAACACTGTAATGTTTGAAAAAAAAAATTGAAATGCCTTTATTTTATATGGCAATAATTGAGACTTGCATTTTGTACTTTTTTTGAGACCATATTCCACCCATGCAATGAGCCCTTCACAGATTGAATAAAGTCACTTCCGTAATTATTTTAACCCAAACCACGATCTTTTCCTAAACCTAACCAAGTTGTTTCCTGTGAAGACGGAAGTTCATTTTGAAAAGACTGTATGCACGTAACATGCGGAAGTTGACACGTGTTGGTGGACATTGGTAGAAGAACGCATGAAAAATAAAAAATAACTTTTTGTAAGATATCGTTCGAACCGTTGTATGAGGATACGTTGAACAGTATAGTATAGTATAGTACAAGTAGAGAAATGTCATAAAGTCAGCAAACTGACTCAGTAATGTCAATTACATAGCAATAAAGTTAGCTAACATTTGATACATTAACATTATATAACTATTTCATACTAGTTTTAAGGCCACAGGGTTTTGTAGTGGCCAGATTTAGGCCAAGAGAGAAGTTTAAACAAAGTCGGTTCCCTCATTGGCAGATTTTTTTTGTTTGGACCAATCACATTTCTGTTGATTACAGGAATATTGAGCTAGTTTGTTGAGGTGGAGAGCCTGAACTCACAAGCACACACATTATAGAGTATCCATAGTACACCACCTCCTCCCTCTCAGCACCCCAGCAGGTGCCATGTTGCCTGGTCGGATACACGCACATTTGAAATGTGAAAGCAGGTCGGCATGGCATCACAGCGGGCATCTGCTGGGCACCGGAGAGATGGAGAGGAGGAAAGGGGAGGGAGGGAGGGAAGGAGGGAGAGAAAACAGGTTGTCAAACGAGACAAAGAGCAGAAAGAAGAAGGGCAGCGAGAGAGAAGAGTGTTTACAACCACCGAGAGTTTACAAGTGTATGTGTGTGTGTGGCGCTCGTGTCTGTGTTCTTTTGTGTGCCCGCTTGGTAACATGTGGGTGTGTGTGTATGAAACGACAGAAAGGGAAGAAGAGACGGAGAGGGAGAGAGTGTGATTTCACACCAATAAAGTGCAATCATGAGGCACTGACTCACTCCTGACCTCAGCAGCAGTGTAGCAGTGTTGCTGTGTTTACACCCTCCGAGTGAAACAGATGGAGCTGAGAAATAAAGCTAAGCGCCGGAGAAGACCCTCATACTGTATTTACTCTGTACTGGTACAGTACAGCAGCTACGGGAGCCTTTATGTAGGTCTGGAGGATGCTGAATGTATTGCAGGGGAACAATTCTGCATCACTGCCGCAGCAGGAGTAAAATTAGCAAGCCTGCAGATGGGACCCACAAACGTCTCCTTACAGCCTAATCCACGTATGCAAGCCATATGCTGCCGTGTGTGTTGGAACATTTGCATGTAGTCGGCGGCACTTACATGTCTTTTCACAGAAGCACAGGAGGCATCTCTTCCTCCCTGCACTGGGAACATCAAGGCTCTGCGCCTTATGCAACTCTAAGCCGAGCTCATCAAAGCGAGGCAGCACAGAAGCTTTGAGCTCTAAACGTCAGGTGGACGACCTGCTGTTGCAGTCAAATAGCCGTGTTTGACTGACACGAGCTGGAGAGGATTGTCAAAGGACCACCTCGCTTGACTCCTTTCAAGTTATTACACTGTAAGATATGTTGTTACGTGTACGTTGTTGGTGGTGGTATATTGTCATTCACCTACCAGAATGTTATTCTGTATTCCTAGAACGTTTTGGCATTGTTACGTTGTCATTCTTGGTTGGACACTGAAATTCTTCTTCTACATTGTAGATTGTCGGCATTGTGGCACCCAAGCTCCCAGGATGAGCAGCGGTCGTTGATGCCAATTTTCGTAGTGGCCAAACGGTGGTACGACAACTTCCGTGTCCGTCACGTGATGCCATTTGGCCCAAAAGGACTTTTTCCCATAGACTTACATTGGGAAAGAGACGTCTGTAACTCAGCGGATCTTTTTTTTTCAGGTGTTCCCACTATGAACACTTGAATAGCCCTTATATAAATCATTAGGTCCTAAAAGTTGTAAAATGCACTAATAGCCGAATCCAGAGTTATTTCCCTTCCTCCGTTCACGTGAATGAGTCCCAGACCGAGGCTGGAGCGAGGGCTTGAAGGCGGAGTTAGCAAGCCGTGACGACATCGTGAC